>DWON01010121.1:0-10976 GCA_018251015.1 Phocides pigmalion okeechobee
AAAAAAAATATTTTTTTTATATAAAGAAACATTGTTTTTTCCTTTTTTATGTGTGTGTGTGTGTGTGTGTGTGTGTGTGTGTGTGTGTGTGTGTGTGTGTGTGTGTGTGTGTGTGTTTTTGTCAAAATTTGTATGTTCATCTGTCGTAGTATGTATATATAAATCTTTGCTGTTACGATCACAACGATTACCACACCAATCAATTTCTAAACTTACTTACATACACTTGTATTAATACACGTTAAAGTATTTCGACAGTAATATTCAGTCTGTCAGCATTTGTTCATGAAAGGCTATGGCGGCTACTATTTGTAATGGCTACGAAATCTAATACAGTTTGAAAATAGTTCGCAAACTGTGTGTGGCGTAAACTAATTTAACCAGTCTGAACTCTAAATTTCACATATGAATAAGCCCGTGTTCATTCGTATTTTAAAACGTTGGATTTAAAACTGTGCAAACACATACATACTGCATTTTTGTATGGAATAACTATTGAGTTGATATGGACCGTATTTTAACACAAAACTAGATATTTTAAGGCGATAAGATATTTTAGTCATAGAATACGTTGGATTGTTACCTAAAAATCAAAAACCTATCACGCGGGTTGAGTATCTTGTTAAAATGGAATTAATGCTTTCTAAGTTCTATTAGTACTAATATTAAGTGTGAATACTACTTTGTTTGAACTTAAATAAATGCATTGATCAAGGACAAATGTACACATGTACCTTTTGGTAACTTTCAGGTAATCTCGTTATTCAGAGAACGCTGCGGTGTCCAATTTAATTGTAGCGGTGTTCCTTCAAACATTATTGCAGCTCAATGGGGAGTTGTAATAAATGTCCGACAATTTCAATTATTCCTTTCAAGTCATCTATATATTATTCATGTAGTATTCGTAGATGTATGTAAAGTGATTTTGTGTATTTTCTTTGATGTGACTAAAACATTAAAATTGAAATAAATATATTATAGTTTGGGATATATATATTTATTTTTTTATTACCTTAACAGTGATCCTGACGTTTTTGTGTGACGGTTGCGGACATAATCCTCTCATTTTTTTCTAACATGCTTACAAATTATTCTATCATAACATTCAAATTACATGGAAATATGAGAATATTTTTTACCTTTTTACACAAGAGATTGTGTAAGTCGTTCCATAAGTTAAAATTGGTATTCGTCATTATTTGGAAATTTTCGCAAGAAAGTTAGAACTTGGAAACCTTACAATAGCAATTTGAACATCAGAGATTGAGAAACCTGTAAGTAATAACAAATTCAACTTAGCCTGAAACGGAAATAACTCGATAAAATTGTTTTTAATTTCCTGATGGAACATATTATCGAACATAAACCGCTTTCACTTTTACTCTCGGAGCTTCCGATTTATATTCGACATCGTGTGGATCACGAGTGGAAACTAAAAATGTCTGAGTTTGTCGATCTTTCATCTAGCTGTAGCGACAAGTTTCGTCCATTGTCGGATTTTCCCGATAGAGATTTTTCTTTGCCTCGATTATATTGTTGGAATTTTGTGCAATCAGTCATCCTTCTTAACGACATCGAAAAGCTTTATAAGGTTGAGGAGTTTGTTTTGTCGGCCTTATTTACAATTTTATGATTTTCATGTTTGTATTTAGTATATCTCAAAGGATGCCTGCTAGAGGGTGATTAATTAAATTTTAATTTTAACCTTTTAAATTTATAAACTTGTACTGACTATAATAAGAAAAGTATTTGGCTTTATATTTATTAAATAAATGTTATTGTCTTATACACTTAGCATATATATTTAATTTTGCTTTTTCGAGAAATAATTACATTGAAAAGAAAGATTAAGGGAACATGGTTTTAAAATAGGGAATGATTCAAAGCATTTTACGCCCTAAAAGCCTATGAACTCGTTTCGTCTTGTCCTACATATTCGCCGCATTTTCTTTTGTTTATAAATTTTCATAGACTCTTTTAACTATTCTGTAAGGTACTTTCTTTGTATCATAAATTAAAAGTCATTCTACCAGTGTAGGAAATAAGAAAAGTTAGTGGAAACAAACACTTAATTAATATCTCTTCAGCGCGATATTTTATTAATTGTTATTCAACGGAAACTGGACTACGATGAAGACTAAGGGCGAAGATTAAAAGCTGATAGAATTATTCAACGTACGCCGGCATTGGCATCACCACCCTTATTTATGTTTAACTAGCAGTGTAATGTTCAGTTGTTATAATGCCTTCATAGAAGAAACAAGTATTAAATCAATTATTAAAAAGGGGTTATTTATAAATAAACCTGTAAAGTTCATTTTGAAGTGAAAATAGATTGGCTGAATTTAAGGGCCTTGATTGGTACTCTTAAAATACTCGACCCTTTTTTGTTAGTGGTAAATGATGATATTAATCTACTTTGTACATTTCATATAAATTACACTGGTAAACGTGAACTCTTCATGGGTTTAGATAGGGAGCATCCCAGTCACCTAATTCAGTTTTATAACAGAAGTGTCAAACTCAAACTTATGCTGCTTTCAATGATAAGGACGGAAGATACTCCTCAAGAGTTCTCGCAAGCTTAGCAACGCATCTAAGATTGAACTTTGGTATAATTTCCGCTCAAGTTCCGTATCATCAGTTGTTGCTTAATGATAAAAGTATTAATTTTAAAGAAACTAATCTGAATCACTAAAATGGATGAATCATTAATTATTTGAAACTCCAATATTTCTCGTCTACTTCACAATTAACATTAATGCTTCAAAATATTAATAATTTGATTTTCGAAGTGATAATTGTGTAGATTTGACCCTTTACTTGAGTGACATGTTCAGATTGTGCTGAATCGATTACCGTCCTCAACTTGAAAGGTGGCAAATTGAGCCTGTCTTCTCTCGTTGCGGGAATTTACGGATATACCGGTCCTCGCCTCTCCACGTTATTTCATTTCTGACGTAACAAGATACTTCCATTATATTTAAATGTACTCAAGATTTATAATTATTATTGATAGATTAAGCCGACACCGATATCACCGAAAAATTGATATTTGCTTATTATTATCTAACATCTTATATCATGATTCTAGTATAAATTTGCATATTAAAAACAAGACATTATTCTTTAGATTGAGTACAGAGACTAAGTGTTATAATATGTATGTGGAATTCTAACTTTGGCGAAACTGGCGATGCATAATGTTACTTATTGAGTACGATTTTATTTATTAAAGTGAAATTGTAATAAGAAAGCATACCGCTCTGTCTAGTAAATTTAATTAAATCCATATAAGACAGAAGCGCCACAAATTCCAAAGGTGTAAAACAGCTGGAAATTGCTGGATTCTAGCTATAAACGGAAGTAGCCGTGGCGTCTCAGCGGTTGAACCTTTCAGTACATATGCATAGCTTATATAATATGGCCGAATCAAAATAACTATTTTACGTGATTTGATATTATTTATGTAACAGTGTGAATACAATGTTTACTAAAATTAAACTATATTAAAACTCTTCGTTATAACACCTTTCGAAGTAAGGTAACTATGTTCGGATGTCCAATTAGCACTATTCCGAGCTTGTGGTTCGGCTTCGTGGGTGAACCTGAAATTTCGGCAACTTTTGAACTACACAGATTGAATGTTCCCTTTGTATTCATTCGTTAGTCCGAAAAGGCTAAACGAACTTCCTATTCAAACAGTTTGGTGTACATTAAATGTAAAATAGCGAATAAAGTGTAGTGTGCTGGCGCGGCGCCGGCAGGGCGTACGGTTATCGTTTGGTTCGCTTTTTTACTTATGTTCTAGATAATCCATAAAATGTGCAAAATTTAGGCTCTTATGTTTCATGGTTCTTTGTAGACTTGAAAATAATTTATATTTTATTGCTTTAATGTTAATTTGTAAACAACTTCCAAGTGGGTTGTTGAAAGTTGTTATAAGTTATCCTGATATTTAACGAACTTAGTAATTGGCTAATAAATACATTTGGTACTGCCATGAAATGTTCTTGAATAATCATTTTGTATAAAATGCATTAATTTTTATACCTATTACCTATTGACCGTCGTTTTAAATATTATTAATTATTAACAAATTTTGGCATTTTCAAGTAGCTGTAGTAACATAGTCAGTACAACCGCCGTTCTTATAATCTCCTCTGAAACATCTATTGTGTTTCAGTTGCAGAGATGTGGTTGCTAGGTACAATTACAAGAGAGGCAACCATCTCAGATCCCAAGAGTACATTTTATTGCTCAGTTCAATTTGTGAAGTGGATTTAAAAGTAATACGTTGCTACATAAAAGTTAAACATTCACGGGGGTTACGTGCTTAATTTACAGAGTTATCGTGTATTATGAATGAATGAGACATACGAATAAGTTCCGACTGATTTCAAATACGTGAGCTGACCACGCGAGATGATGCTTTGATATCCCTGTCAATGGCCGCTAGTCTCGCTAGAGCGCCTATTCATGTTGAGAGATTATTCAAACTGTATGCATTCATGCAACTTATTCCCCTAAATTCATGTTAGTCTACTGGTTCATATGTATGTGTTCGTTTATAAAAAATGTTACCGTATATTTTTATTACTAATGATTTTATTAATTTAATTCGGTCACAGAATGCAAACATATTTTAGTACTTAACGTTTTAAGTTTATATTGTTGTAAAATAAACGCACTATTAACAAAAATAATTATTATTTTACGAATGGTTTCACCGGATTACTACATTTGGATAAAATTAAAAAATCTAAATGTACATATTAATTTTTCAATATGCAATAACAAAATAAAACTTGTATTTTAATTTAAGCATAAATTTTATATGAACTTTGCGAATATTAAAATTGTTAAACGGAAGCCAAGTTGGTTTGGTTTTTTGCTTTGTAAAAGTTTATAGGAGTCGCCCGCTCCCAGTCAACAGTCTGTAGGTTTAAAAACCGGCGGATACAAACTAATCTTTTGTTGCAGCATTCTACTAATTCTTCTTTGTTTATTTTTCAGAGTATCTACAGTAAAGCAATTTTAAAAACAGACCACGGAGGTTTTATCAATTGCAACAGTTTCATATAAGTACTTTGTTTACGTTTATTAAAGTCTTCAGTCATTGAAATTATTTTTTCTCTTTGCTTCTCTTTATTTCGTATGAGTATAAACCTATTCTTATTGAGTTGAGAGTTTCGGACTACCATAAACATGGAAGTCTGGATTTTAACTTAGAACATCTATCTCAAATTTTAGTAAGTCACATTATTAATTAAGAAAATTACATAAACATTTAGTGCACAATTTTACTTTTACTAAATCCCAGTTTAATCTATCTTATATCAATTTACGATTTTATTTTGTTATCATGAGTGTTGGTGAAGCAGTTACCTTTCTTCCTGTTAATGAAATTTTACAATAATAATGAAAATTATGGAATGATCACGATGCAAAGCTTTGATGGCAACTGCAGTTTTTGAACGATATTAAACTACGTTAAATTCTTTAACATTTTCATCTGAACATTTAATTTCAGATACATTTTTTTTTATAATTATTTATTTTCTGTATAGTTTTTCGAGTTTCGGAAAATTACGTATTGTTCGAATAATAATTTTGTTTACAGTGTACAACTTACGAGTTTAGCAATGTCTTAAATATTACGCGTTATTCTATTAATTTTTTATTTGATGTATCTGCATAAGTGTAAAAACACTTAGAAAGCCAATATTACAAATTAGGGTCAAGAGTTTAAGTTCATATTCCGGGCTGTAAAGTAAATAAAGGCCGAACGTGGGTAAAAAGCACTAGAAAGCAGGACGGTATTTGGATGTTTTTTTATTGACTATTTTCATATCTTGATATCATAAACGAGGATCCCAATGGGTAAATGTAAAAGAGGCATTAAACTTTTTCATAAGCACCACTCAAATCTTCCATTAACTTCTCACAATTATTCAACTTTTAAGTAAATATTTTTTTAATTTTGTGCAAAAATGTAAGTTTAAAATTCTGCGAAAAACAGTAAAATATTGATTTCGCCTCTGCACAGTGTAAGCATTGGCACTCTCGTATACTTTTATATATTATATAAGCCCTGTTCTTGCTAAATCGAACAATTTCCACATTATTATTTCGTTTTGTGTTTGCCAACTTTCCGCTGTAGGCTGAGTGCGGCGCCACTTAATTTCATACAAAACATATATTACTCACAAATTTGGAAATACGTATTTACACTTTTATTTTGAGTTAAAAACATAACGAGTCCACGGACTGTGAGATGTTACTGCTATAATAAGTTAATAGATTGCGTTTATTTCGTATTTTCCCTCACAGAGACAATCTAGTGGACATTGGGATGACCAAGCTTTTCGGACTTATATTATCAATAGATCCCTTTTACCGACATAATTCATATACTTAATTAATAATTGTATTTTAACCATATGTTATATTCCTAAGCAATGGCAATTTCTCTCTGTACATGTTTTTGTATTTATTCTCCTAGGGAAATTACAAAGTGCAATAATGTATACATCCAGTGCATTGTGTCATCGGAGACATAGTTATGAGCGTGTCAACTACAGTACCGATCTCAATAACAAAGGGGTTCTAGGACTAGTGGAACTAGTTTTCAAATAGCAACTAGGACTGTAATGTACTGATAGGCTATGTTATATCCTATGAACATGAACACTATAAACTTTAATGAATACAGTTGTTTTATAATAAATAATAAAATCTAATAATAACTTAAGTTATATTTCGTAAGTTATTATTATTATTATCTTGTCAAGTTTGGTTTATGTTATTTAGGTATATTATTGTTTTGTTTTCTCTGATTATCATCTATTGTGTTTAAGGTAAATTTTTTGGATATTTCTCGTTTTATTTTTTAAAAGTTATTATTGTCATTTTACTCATTAAGTAAACTACTTTCGACATCAGTTTAAAGTTTTTTGATATCTGTTATAGTTCCGGAACAATAGCCTGTGCACACTTAACTATTACACCCGGTATATTTCATTTACAATATTAACTTGAAATATTTAAACGTTTGTAAAGGATAATGTAGCTAAAAAATATCACGCGTGCTGCATGATACATGCATGATGTTCAGGTTATAAATAAATATAATAAAAAACGTTGTTTTGGATTTGGAGTAATATTGAATAAATAAGTCTATGTAACAGATAATACGAATGAGAATGTAGCATTTGCTATAAAATAGCTGCTATCGTTCACGGGGTTTAAAACTTCAAACAGGCATCCTTCCTGAAGTTGATCAACGGTTTTCTGCCAGAGGACTAAGATAATAGGGTTTCCTTTTATCACCAGCAGATTTATCGTGATCTATTGCTATATTCGAATAATATATAATTGCTATCTATTACGAAAAGGCTGAAATGATGATGATGATATTAATTTTTCAAACAAGTATAATAATTGTTTGAAAATGATTTACTCGACAAATAAGTTAAGGCAATCCAATTAAGTCTTATTGTAGGTTAGAGATCTCTCCACGGGAGAGTTTAAAGCTTACTCCAATAAGCTGTTGCAAAAAAATAAAGCTTAATCCAATAAACTTTTTCTCGCCTTAAAGAATAGGTATATGTATGTAATCCAAGATTAGTTAATCAAGTACACTTCGCTATTTAGCTGGATTGGGTAAGACCCAATTCAACTAAATAGCCACTTAGATACATCACAAAGGATATAATTACCCCTTTTGTTAAGCCTTTCTTGCTGTTAAGGTGTGTGTGGGTTCAAAAATAAAATTGAATATTAATTTTTCCAGCTCCTTCAAATCTAAAATAGTAAATTCAACTTAGTAGATCTTAATCTTATTGAATAATATAATATTTTCGTCAGGCACGATTGATATTGCAAATTCTTTAAGTGTTTTATAACTTGTATAAATGCCTATGTAGCATAGAAGCGTATAAATAGACACATAATAACCCACATTAATGTTTATAGCATCACTAGTTTTAACGTCGTATGTTTTCACTCGTACGTCCTTTTTTGTATAATAAATAAATATCTAAATGTTACCTTTTACGAGTATATTGAATATAGTATATTGAACTTGTACACACATCACACAAAACTGGCGCGCGCTACAGCTTCTAATTATTATAGTGAATGGACAACCGCAAAATCCGCAATACAATTTCTATTCTAATACAATGTCAAATTAAACATAGGAGTAGTTACTATTCGCGGTAAATCTAAATTAGTTAAATGGCTGTGGCGTTTGTGGAAATGTCCATTCATGTTATTCGGTTTACGTTGTTACTTAAACAACGTGCTTGTTGACCGTGTTAATTGTGCTTCTAAACATTAAACCGATATTATAGTTTAACTCAATTTGATTATTGGCATGTAGCTTATGAGCTGAACACATAACCTATTAAACCTATTAGTTTTAATCATAAACAATGTGGTCAAATAGATTCCGAATGCATCACCTACATATACAACATGACTAAAATCTACCGACATATTTAATGGTACTAATAATTATTACTTAAACCACTCGGTACACATATATCCTTTATATGCACGAGCAGCAACGTTATCGCAGGACCGCAATAATAGTAAAATATAATGTTTACTATTTATGTAAAAATATCTACTAATAAGGATAATATGTTACACGGTTTCTAGGGGCTATGTTATTTCATTTCGTAAAGTATCTTTGTAAAATTGAATATTTAGTTAAATAGTGCTATGTTTATTACTCTATTTTTTATGATATTGGTTTTTTTTTTCACGGAGGCTTCGCTACCACAACCTTCAAACCGCCGCGATTGATATTAGCAAAGGTGTTAGCACATCCCACACCAAGTTAAGGAACAACGAACAAGGTTAATCCTTAGTTAAATGAACATGCAGCAAACTTTCACGAGAACTTATCCCTTTGCTCGAAACGTTTAAGCTTTAAGTGATCGTGCTGTTAACGTTACGACAAACAGGAAACCGTTACATAGTTAACAGTATGATTTTTAACTAAACTAATTCCGGAATTTATACATTGCTCTATGTAAAAGGTAGTCAAAATTATTACATTATACAGAATTCTTACATTATATAGTAAAATGCATTGTTTTATAGTATTGAGCATTACATTATTATGTAATTTATAGTAATGTTTCTTTATACATGGAAAGAGACGTATAGCCGTCGGAAATCAAAGCAGTTTCTCACAATTGCTAACACGACCGAGACACGAACGAGCTGACCGTGAAGATAAACAACACTTAGATCCATACCCACAAATTATAAATTTAAATATCTCTTTAAAAGTTAAGTTAATCTTACTGCAATACAATAGTAAAAACCGCACTGTAATTATTTAAGCTGTTTCTGAGATTAGAGTGTCCAAACCACGCAGAAAAAATTCTAACAATTATGGTTTTGCGTTCTATTACGCTAGTAAACGAAGGGAAGAAAAGTAGTAAAAAACTCAAATTATGATTTAATTTCCAGATTTTATAGAAATACCAATAAATAACATGAACACACAAGAAAAATCATTACATTTTTATTATTTGCTAATAAAAGGCTGCAATGGCATCATCAACTTGTAAATTTATTTATCGCTTTATTTACTTACCGCAATTTCTCCCTTAGCAAAATATAATGATTTCATATTCGTTGAATTGGCATTGCAAATTATATTACCTCGTAGTTTCCGAGATAATTTACATCCTGCTGTGAAGTGATTGATCCATTTCACGAGCTGTGATTATTCCTTTCAATCTTAATTAACCCAATTATACCTACTAGAACAATCTATTAGAGCTGTAAATAAGTACATATAGTATTAAAAAATCGATAAATGAAATAGCAATGTCCATCTGTAATTTTAAAATTTGAAATTTCGATACTCTTAGTGGATTTTTACTCATGGTCCAACATAAAAAAAACACTTAGAACTTTTTATTGGTTTAGAAATTGCAGAACCGATTGGAACGTGATTTTTACCAGGGAATTTGTGTACACAAAATGACAGTAAAGCAACTTTTTACCACGAAAATGTTCGGACTTCCGGTGTACCTGTATTGAAAAATAGACGACGGTGGCGAACGTGGCCGGAACCGCGTGGGAAACTCGTTACGGTATGAAAAAGTCAATATTTAATAATAGTGATATAAATTGTTTTTTTACCCGACTACGGCGAAGCAAAAAGGAAGTTTATGATTTTGACTCGTATGTATATATGTATGGGTGTGCGTGTGTGTGTATTTATGTTATCTTATATATAGTGATTGGGGTGAATGAGTGCGTACTTTATACAATATATAATACTATACAATATATGTATATATACAATATACATATATTTAAAATATGCTTATGAAACTATTGATTTGTTTTGAGATCATTGAGGCTACTACTGAATTTGTATATCACGGCCGTATATCTTAAAGGAATATATGCTTTGTATGAATCATATAAATAATTTATCAATAACCAACTTATAAAACGCTTAATATGTATTTAATGAAAAGCTTCATGCATTCGTAATATTATCGGAATATATGTACATATGTGTCTAGTTTTGGTTCCATGAAATCGTTATGCAAGTATCGAATGATGTCAATTATATACAACTATTTAAACAATATCTATGAGACGAATCGTACGGTTTAAGGTTGCCATATTTAATGATCTATTACGTATGGCAATAAGGGTTTGATCCCGCCGAGGAAGATACATAAATGGTAAATTTGGGTTTTTATTCCGGGCCAGGGTGTTAATGTTTCTCACTTGTGTGTGTTCCCATTATCCTTAAGAGATAAAATTAATATTCGGTGCGAGTATATACATAGTAAGTGTTAAGTATTATACTCTGAGGACGAGTATACATCCCCCAGGTGCCACCACTCTGACCGGTTCTGTGCTCTCTGCATCCAGTGGTTACCGGCTAGCTTTATCAGGTCGTCGGTCCACCTGGTTGGGGGACGCCCTAT
>DWON01010122.1:0-10976 GCA_018251015.1 Phocides pigmalion okeechobee
TCTGAGCAGGGGGTGATGTGGCGACTTTCCGCAACTCGACAAGAGATGGCGCCACACGATCCTGAATCACGCTATCGCAGTTTTCTAAATACCTGGCATATATACAAAACTCCGAAATGAAGCTAGTGGAGCACGGCCGCTCCCCAGGCACATCAACTCGCCTGGCGGGAGATCTTCCTTTGCCAAATTTAACATTAGGCAAATTTGGGCAGGTGACCGATTTAGACATTATGTGGTAAAACATTTCATTAAAAATAAAAATCGTAATTACTTAGCGGACGATTTGCAATAGATTCTGAAATTAAATGAAGTGCATAGCCAGCATATGCGGGAGTTGCCGCTCGACTGCGCGCGCTGAGTGGTCGAGCGGTTCCGCCGTTAATCGCATTAATTGTAAATCTTAGCTGACGTCGCGCTTCGCAATTACACACAGATTCTATGTATATTGCCTGTTTTTTATAGACAAAAATTGTTGCGTTTTGATTGTGTTTGTATTATATTGTAAAATAATTATTTCAATATTACATGCGCATTACTATATAAATTATATCTATCATTAAGTATAAATATTTGAGGGTGATAATTTACAAAAAATGCTTATGAATAAAACGGTTAAAAGTTAAATGTAACGGTAAAAGTTTAACGAGTTAAGATAAGATGCATTTATTAGATGATTCGTTTCTATATGAACAATGATGATGGTTTCTATAACCGAAGATATCATTTAAAAGGCTTTTATATTATTTCTGAATTAAAATAAAGTGCATGGCCAGCGTATGCGGGAGTTGCCGCTCGACTGCGCCCGCTGAGTGGGCGAGCGGTTCCGCTACCGATCGCCTTAATTGGTAAGTCTTAGCTGATTCCGCGCTTTACAATTACACTCAGATTTTATGCAGATGGCTTAATTTTTTAAAGTAACTTTAAGCTGTGATTTTCTTATTTCACATGCGTACATAAATTATGTATTTGTATGATGTCAAAAATATTATTTAAATATTGGTACCAAAATAGTGGTTTTGATGATTACCTCGGATGAATAAAACAGATATAAATAGGAGTCGTACATATAATAAAAGCATATGATATGATTGCCGTAAGTTGACTGACTTGAGAAAAAATAATAGTGTTGTAAGAATTGAACTTAACATTCAAATAAAATGTAATTAAAAAAATTAAAAGGCTTAGAAATAAAGTGCAGTCATGTAATAGTTCATACTGTATGTAATAGTTCTATGGTTGGGCTAGGTTAGGTTTCGTTGCCGATCGCTTTAATTGGCAAATCTTGGCTGACGCCGCGTTTCGTAATTACGCGCAGATTTGATGCAGCGGTAACTTAATGCACTGCTATCTCTGAATACTTTGGTAATTAAAGACTGTTGGGTGTCGGATTAATCATTCCACTGTTCTTGAGACGTAGACAAAATAAAGTGCTTCGAATTACTTTGAAGAGTTAAATTGAATTCTTTATATTGAGAGAGCGCTGTAAGTGCAGCGTAAATTTTATTGACAATTTGTTCTTAACGGTCTGCCGTGCTCTGATAACAAAAAAAACATTTCCAATCACATCAAATGAATTATAATTGCGTTGCAGTAGAGTATACACATATTTAAAGTTGCAATCTTATGTTAATTTTGTCTGGGATTCATCATATATGTCCATAGGCTGTATTCCTCAACCATAATATCAAGTGAGAAGAAATCTAGTTTCTTTCGTAACACGGAGTTTGCAATTTACTTTGTTAGCATTAACTTAACTAAAAAATCTTTAAAACATTGTCACATACTGTCTAAGACAATGCAAATTCTGCAATATAAAGTAACGATCTTCCCAGAGCATCGAAACGGGTGAAAATAGAAATCTCTGCGTATCGAAATATACCCGTCCATGCATATTGTGAGACATTTTCTGTCTGAGATATATTGGAATTGGAAGTGACTTGCTTCTCGTAAAACAGGTAAGAAATATTTCAATTTTACCTGAATGTAGTTTATGTATGTTACGTACATGTCGAATGAAGTAATATGACATTTGATAATTACACCGGTGTAAATATTTTTGAGGTTTCCTAGATGATGCATGAAGTAAAGAAAATCTACGGATATATAAAAGAGGAATGTCAATAACTGACCCAGTAATCAATGCGTAGATGAAATCGCTGCACATAGAAGTCTTTGTATGTAGCGTAAGTTAATTCCATGAAAGTAATTTTAGAAATTATACTTCTAAATGGGTAAAAGAGTACATGACTATTTAAATTCCTTTTATAGATTTTTTAAATATACATATGTATAAGGTTCAATTAGAAGTGCGTGATTGATTGGAATATATTGTTTTCTCGCCTTCTGTGCGAGTAAAGTCAACGACTAAAACAAGTAAAATATAAAAGGATTTATATATCCAGAATTTAATATCCGTTATACTGTATATAAAATGTAAATAGAAATATTACTATTTCGTTTATGTTAGGTACTTGACTTATAACTTAACATTTCTATGGTTAAATCTTAAGCTAATATTGTATACAAAGTACAAGTGGAGAGAGCACTTCTCGAATTCCACGAATGTTAAACTTGGCACTGATTGTTCTGATATTGACGGGGATTATTAGTTTTAGTAGTAGTTTGGCTCTATAGAGGAGTGTGGTGAAGCCACTTCAGGCGTTCCCGAATTCGGCTATTGATCGCCTGTAATTGAATAGCGCTAGTTGTTGAATTTAGTTTAATTTTCATAAATGTGATGTGTCTTGAAACGATAAGATTTGAAAGGTGGGAGGCATTACTTGTGCTTCGGTTGGAGAAGTGCGGTTGCAGGTTACACTTTAAAGCGACCATCTTACTCCTCAGGAGTAGCAACGTTCGTGTTCAGATAGGATTTCAGTCGTGTTTGCTGGGATTACTTAACATCAGGTAGTTTGCATGTTCGTTTGCTACTCTTCTCACATAAACAATGGGGCTTTTAAAAAAAAAAGTTAAACGAACGCTCTTTGAAAGATAACGATGCTGTGGCGAGATGTAGGAAATCTACTAAATTATACTTGGACTGTGTGGAAAATCTAAATTCTATCGCTTTTCATTTTGAGAGGATACGAGGGACTGCCTACCAACAGGCTTATTGCAAGATTATTTTGAAATTTAATGTTTAGGAACTTAATTGGAAATTGTTGACCCTACATGAATTCTTATGAAATACACCATTCTTCCTTCTTTTATAGCGATAAATATACAAGTATTGAAAAGAAGACGGTTCTAATTAATTATGGTTTAAACGATGGTAGTATGACATTTTTAGTCAATAGGGGACAATGATTGTTTGATGATTAAATTATTTATTATAAAAATTAAATATTCGCTTCTGTATTTTACTGTTCTCAAGTCATTTGCTAATTTATGTATTGATCTATTGAACGCACAATTCTGCGGAAATGGATGATTGGGAGGTTGGAAATATTCCCATCACGTAGGCAAGATGTGTACGTGAGCGCAAGTGATCCCCAACACTCAGTATATTATCGTTATCAGACGCAAATCAATTATCGACATGTATACAACTTTGATAGTTTCGTGTTTAGGTACGTGTTTTTCGTTGTTCCATAATACGGGTCAGGATATGAAAGCGATGCCGATAAAGGGCCCGGGTTGGTTATCGATACACTCACGGGACCACATAAAGAGGAAAAGTTATTGAAATTATGTATTTGTATGGAAATTTCATACCGCCAAACAGGGACTGATATCTAGGTAACACCAAACTTTAAATAGTATTTGATAACATATGCTTTATGCGTCGTTTCTTTTTTAATTATATTGTCAAAAAGCACATACGAATGTCTACAGAATATATACCACAATATTATGTAAAAATAAAACGTTGTTAAAATGATTCTAGTTAAGATGACTTTTTTATTTTATTTTATTTATTTATTTCAGGCTACTAAGGCCCATACAAAAGATACACAAATACAAGTGAACAATATAGTGAAGTAATACATGAAAGAAAAAGAAAAAACAGTAATACTATGCAAAATAGAAATATAAAAACAATATTTTTAAGCAATGTTTCCAAATTACCTTTTACTAAATAGTTTATAGCAGGTATATTTCGCTTATACTTTGCGGACAAGGACACAGGTTAGTGTAGCATAGATAATAGAGAAAATATAAATGGTCGATTTGGACCTTCTGACGTTTTTCGGATACTTTTACGTTCATTCCCAGCATCACCATCGGCACACTTATTTTTCTTAAAGAAGCAGTATAGCGTTCTCTGGGTTCTGGTTTGAAGAATGTGGTCAGGTTCACTGTTTTGAATCGATTCATCTTACTTGTAGCAGCTACATATAAATCATCGATATGACCGCGTGGGAATTATCACTTTATATTTTGAGTGCTATCGATTTATCTACACGACTGTGTCCAATGAATGACAGGTGGGTGTACAGTCGATTGATATTACAATTAAATGAAATGTTAAAAAAGCGCAACAACGATATGGCAGTATAATGAACAAAAAGTAGGTGGGCGAAATACCGTTTATCATAACTTTGTATAGGAAAATTTATCGTAGTGAATCTATTGACTAACATTATTTTAAAATTCTAGCTTAAATAAAACAAGAAATAGCAAAGATCACCTTCACTTATTATATAGAAAAAATACTCAAAGAAAATTACAAAGGATGTTTTATTTTACGTCTTATCTAGATGGTAACCATGGAAAGTTCTTTTACAAAGAGAACGAGTTAAATCAGCCATAAATTCGGCCCGGAATGGCGATTCAAATAAGTTATCATCGGCAGTTACGAAAGTGTGCCTCGAGTTTTATCTTTGGATAAAAGCCTTTTCTCGCAGGTGTATTGTCTTGTAAATCTTACGTTATTTATATTTCTTATTATTAGAATATAATGTGAGACTTATGGATTTATAATTATTTAAACAAATAAATTATATTCATTTGAAATTTGAAAGATGCTTAAATAACTATAGCGATAATTTGTTTTTTTTTGTTCATTTGAATGCGCTAATGTTTAGATCTATTAGCTAATTAAAAAAAAACAAAATGGTAATAAATCTTATAGCCCATTTATATATTATATATTATTATTTTACAACTCTTAGGAACGGAAAAAATACTTGGCAAATATTTTAATATACACTATAATCATATCGTTTATATTATTAATTACGATTATATTATATGAATTCTTAATCAAACTTAGTATACTATTGTACCATACACTCTTTAAAAATAAAGTAAAAATATTTACTTGTCCGATAAAAACCAGAAATCACAAAAAGAGGCAAGTAAGTACGAATATGAAGTAATATGTTATGTAAACGTGAAAGAACGTGCAGTTACTCATATCAATGACATGCGAAATGCGTGTTTCTTATAATCAATTAAAACCGTTCCCATAGACTGCGTTTAAGAGATATTGCGCGATATTTCTCCAATAAATGTTTTCCCCTTTATGATGCAGTTTATTAGCTATTTTATTAGTCGCCTATTTCTCTCACTTCTGCCAGAATTAATTTCAGAATAATGTTGTGTATAAATAAAAATAGCCTTTTATAAGTAAAGAAGTTGCAAAAGTATTCGGTTCAATATGTTTGTACTTACGTGTATTATATGTCTATTTGTTTTAGCTTTATATGAAAAATCAATTGAAATTTCTAAGGTAATAGTATATGTTGTATGTTTCGCCCCGGAGGTAGTAAAAGGAGTTCCCGGGTCGAAACGTCCATCTCTAGGGCAAAACAATGACTGTCCTTCTCTGAAAAGATATGATTGCCAGCTTTGATACTTATGAGATATATAACGGGTTCTCACGATTAATGCTTTTTAATTGCCAATATTTCGAACCCGTTGCATGGCTCGTGATCACCGCGAAACTGTGGTGATTTCACACCAATACCCAGGTTCCCGTTATGTAACAAAATGTGTAAATTCCGCATTAGTTTAAAATTGTAATCATATTAGTCCGTAGAAGTAACTTACGTGTCTATGATCAATTTAATTTGAGACTACTATATGGAATTAGTCACAAATGTCCGCGCGCGGCAGTAGCTACATATAACGACGTATGATACTTCAATATCGTAAAAAATATTGCGGGAAAAACGATGTCAATAAGTTTTTATTACATTTTCTCGATATCAACTTTCATGACATATTAATACCAATATGGGTTTGTTCATAATATAATAATCATTTTCTGTTGTATACAATTTAACCGTTATCATACTTTTTCAATATCTTTATTGTCGTTTCCTTGACGATTTCGATAGTACCGGCCTATTTTTCTCCCTCCCCTAACATTTTTAACGTTTCTTATCTATTTTATTAACCCATTACGATACGAATAATCGGCATTTTCAGATGTAGGTCGAACAATAACATGTGTTTTTTTTTATATTAGAAGAGTAGCAAACGAGCAGTCAGGTCATTTGATGGTAAGTGCTCGCTGCAGCCCATGAACTTCCACATACAACTTCAAACATGATTGACGTGCTATCTGAGGACGTACGTAGATGCATTTCCACTAGTGAGGACAGAAATAGTCATATCGCTTCTATGTGTAGCCGACAAATGCACCTTTCCAACCGATATAAGTGTTGCTTTATGACGGATTATGAGGACGGGGGTGGTAACTCCCCGTTCGAAAATTATCTGTCATTTGTCGGTGAAAGCACTTATGATATGATAATCATTTTACTTGAAACAATGCGTAATTGACTGATTATTACGTTTGTTTGTCTCATGCCGGAATAATGCTCTTCGTCAGTAAAATCTTCCCAGCCTTATGCCTTTCCAAGCCATATCCGACATCTCCATTGTTATTATTGAAGAAATCGATGTCTAAAAAACTAATGTATTTTTTAAATAGCAAGCACGAATAGCTTATTTCACTTTTCCATAGATCACAAACACACTTTCCGCCTTTAGTCAATCTCAACGCCTCTTATTCAGTTAGAACTAGGGGGTCCATATCTGAATAGATATAATATTAGACAAGGCCGAAACAGTTGTACTTGTAAGTGAGTACTAAGAAAGTTATTTTGGAAATTTTAATCTATTACCTTTAGTTTTAAAATTTCTATAAATTTATTGTCATATCGACTTCTACGCGAACAAAAGCTAATCATTCTATTTATATATCGTCGATTCAAATACGAGTATACAGTATTCCATTTTTAAAGGTGATTATTTTGTAAGATTTGTTTGAAAACTTACAATACCTTTACATAAATTGTTGCAATATGATCGTTGATAGTTCACCTGAAACATGATTTTACAGTTTTACATGCTACATTAAAAAAGTTGGAATTAATGGAAAGTTTAAAAATCGGTTCATGTAAAACCGAGTCTGAACCTATTTTCAGATTTTTGAAGCAAATTTTCAGATAGGTTTAAATTTAGCGTAAGTAAGCATTAAATTACATTTTAGAATTACGCTTAAGGGGACACAATAGAAGATGAAAACCTACATATTTGCTTCATACTTTGAAGGGAAAAAAGAACTGCATGATTTAATGGAATCTATTGTAATATATGCTTCCGGGAAAGAAACGTTTCCATCAAAAGCTAGTACAAATTATTAGTACAGGTACAGAACAAGTAGCGACTGTACACTGCGTAACAAGTATTGAAGATCTTCAATTGTCTTGCTATGGTACCGAACCCGTTCCATGCATGTTGAGTACTTACTTTCACTGAATTAGTACATAGAATCCCCAATCGAGAGTCTCTATGTACATGATTTCCTCATTAACGTGGTTTTGTTCAAGCGTCTACGGTATCCATGCACTAGTGCATGGCCGCGTGCATAGAAACACTCTTTGCCGGTATAGTGCTAACCAAGTAATGTAAAGTAAATTGGTAAAACGAACTTGTCCTTGGCGGTAGCGACACAATCTTAGATCAAATTCCTGTAACACACTTGCCAATTTTTTTTTAAGTTGATATTTGTATTGCAGGGAATGAACCTAGCTTTAAAAAATAGTGTTACTTCCTCAAAAGAAAATAAAAACATGAAATCTTCTCCTTCTGCATATTTGTTAAAATGTGATAAGTACTTTTAAATATATCTTACTGGACGTTGATTTTAAATACCTATTACCGTAGATGTCTGTAGTATGCACTTAACATTATTTAGAAAGTAGTAAATCTCGTATGATTCGACAGGAAAGGTGTAACCGCCACACCCATACCCATTACTACTATGAAGCAATTCTTCCGTTCCGGTCAAAAGGCGTAGTTAGCTCAGTTACATAATTAAGAAGCCATCATATTAATCTTCAAGATACATTTGTGATCAACTTCAACTGGAACTCCTGTTCTTTATGTATTTTTTCAGTTACATAATGTCCGTGCGACGAAATTGGAAAAAATCTGATTTATAATACGATGAAGGCATCTGTGTCTTGATCGTATTTATGAGTCACTAGCGTATTTCATTTTAATTTAGGGCATTCTGAATTTGGAACTTATAATAACAAGTTTTAGGGTTGATAATAACTATGAATGTCATAATTTAGACTAATATCATCGCGGAATTTATACATTTTCCTATATAACGGGTACTCAGAAGATAAAAAAGCGCTAATCGTGAGCACGTTATATGGTAAACAGTGTTATAATCCGCACTAGCCCAAAGTGACAAATGGGTTTACTTCTATTTAATCTGTAAAATATATATATATATAAGTAATTGATGAGGTATCGGTAATCAGTATTACTCTGTGCACAGTTTCCCACATTGGTATGTGTGCTTCCTCGGTACACGCTCCAATCGATGCTTCAAAGTATCTTAGTGGCAACAAACCGTGTGTTGGATCGTTCCGCTGCATTCATTGATCGAACCGTGAACTTAGGCTAATTGCAGTAACGAAAATACTTGCACTCAAGCTAAAGATCGTTCAACTAATGAGTAAGCAAGAGAGGTAGTTATGTGTCGAGCTTGTATATCTACTTATATAAACCCATGAATTATTTTTTTGGCAAAATTAAACATTAAGCAGAAACGGTTTGATATTTATATTCGAAGAACAAAAAAACCATGTAGCTAATCTGATCCATATCCAACCCCAAAAACATAGTACTTCTATCTGACGTCGTACAATGTAAATGAATTGCTAATACTCAAAATAAATTAGCTTCGCTTATAAGTGTAGTCTGTAGCTAATCCTCTCCAAGTGAGATACAAAAAATGTTTCTCAGCGGATTAAGAGCGTGGTGGTAGTACCATTCCTGTAAAACTATTAACTACCGTTTATAAAGTGTAAAAATGATCTCGGGTATTGCTTATCTGCTTTACTTACTATTCGCTTATCTGTTTTTTTCTTGGCAAATAATAATAAAGTATCCTACAGTTTAAATATATTTATAGCTCAGAACCACTCGAAGACTTTTTACTATTTTTTTTCTCGACAAAATCAGAAAAAGAAACTTGTGGTTCCATATCTGTATTTGAATCTTTTTCAACTTCAATTAGCTGCACTTTAAAGGTTAAGATACAAACAGAGATATTTATGACAAGAGATTAAGGTCTATTTTAGTACAAGCTTTGCATATTTTAACGTTTACGATTTGATATCAAGTACGCGGACCCGTTTTATAGGCTCAAAAATATATATATCGTTGAGTTACCAGTTTGCAATCTATAAATGAAATTAAAACGATTTAAATATAGATTAAGTACTTCTATTGATAATGTACATATAAGATATTAGTATTTACATTTATTCCTAACTAGCTGTGGCCGCGACTTCGTTTGCTTTTATTTTATACATTTTCATAACTTGAAACAACCTACGCATACATGCATCCCTTCATTATTTAATTTCTCACCCAATTTACGAATAAAACTTAACTTATTATTCACCAAAACCTTCCTCAGGAATCACTCTACCAGTTATTTAAAACTGTGAGAAAATCCGTCCAGTACTTTTTGAGTTTTTCGCGAACAGACAGACTCTGATTAATAGTATTTATATATGTCAACAGAAAAACGTCCTGATTCATTAATATGTGGTATATTTTGCAGTACTGGAATGTGATAAGGAAGTTTTAAATGTGGTACAAAGGAGAAGTAGGAATATCCCATTGAAAATTTCTAAAAATTGACATTTCTATGAAGAAATTAACGCGTATACCAGGAGCCACCAATCTGACGGCTGACTGAGTCTGCATCCAGTATTAACATCAGATTTAACATAAAACTTCTGTAAACAGTTCACTTAACACATGTGAGTTACACAATGAAGCTTAAATCTAATAAAAGTCATTGATAGTTATTTTGATTAAAAACTTGAGTATCTTTATGACTTATAAAAATGAAAAAAATGTATCGAAGGTTAAAATTGAAATTACATGGACTGTAGTGATTGGATTTCTTTAAATGGAATGCGTAATAATTTGCATCTTAAATAAAATACATTTAGATAAGTACTGGTTGTTAGGTAATTAAATTAATTTACTAACTTTCTAAATAAAAACATACTCGCATGTTACATGTTGTTTTATGCAACTGGGCAAAAATAATTATAGAAGTAAACAAAATTGTATAATAGAAAGTGCCTCGAAATTTCTAGTGACAAGTCTATTCAAGCACTAAAATATATCAACCAGAGGCATCTTCATATATTTAATGTTATCATCAAGTATATCCCAACCCATAAACTTGTATTCGACTCTTGATTAGGGCGGATATCTAATATTCCCGTAGCTGCAACGCCGTCGCCATATCGCCCCGACAATGACCGGCGACTCGCTGACGGCAAGTATCAGACGGATTACGGGACCCCTCGCATGCAATTCATTTTATTGATATTTTAGTATATAGGAATTATGTGTATACTCTTTTATGAGAGAAGAGTAGTAAACAAGCATGGAGTTCTCCTGATAGAATAGAATAGAATAGAATATACTTTATTGCATACCATAAAATAGAAGACAAAGATTTACATATTTCACAACAT
>DWON01010123.1:0-10976 GCA_018251015.1 Phocides pigmalion okeechobee
TGTGTATCCGGCAACCACACCTCCCCAACCGAAACACAATACATGAAGAACATGTTGCTTTACGGCGGGTAATGAGGTGGCGGTGGTGCCGCCCCGGGCGAGCTCTAACGCTTCTACCACCTTTACAGGCTTTACCTTTACCTTTAATAACATAATAAAATAAACAATTTAAATTGATATGTGTATTGATGAATTTAAATTTATTTGTAATGTGTCGCCTAAAATGCACTGAAGAACACCTAGATGTAGTCTTACCGGGAATTTACCATTTTACTAAAATTAACAACAAAGTTAAATCATCAAGAAGTGGAATATTAAGCACTCAATATCAAACTCTCTCAATATAAAGCAAATAGGACAAAGGCTGTGAATATTTAGTGTTTCGTATTTCATTCCTTAGCAGAAATGCAGTGCTTAATATTTCAACTTCATACCACTGCCGCTTTTGGCAAAACGGATCGAGATGTACATACGGACGAATAGATAGCAAAGAGTTTCTATAAAAGTGCCTTTGAAATACGGAACACCATAAACGTTTACATCCTTTGTCTTATTTGCTTCAAATTGAGAGATAAATTCGCTATTACAATAAGACAAGACGTACAAGACGATCGACTCTATCGGCCGGAAACGACTCAAATTGCTCAGTCTAATACACTGTATGTTTATTTCAGTAGAACAAATATAATGCCGCATGTATTTATGCCTTTTAGCAGTCTTTTTTATCTGTCAAAGTGATTAAAAAGACAGACTAATCACGCACCATACTTTAAAAAACTGAATTTAAAGATGCCATGCAACTTGTAAGAAATATCGGCAATCAAAAATCATAAAGTGTTATTGTGAATAGGTACTCGTTCCACATGTTGCACACACGAGGATAAAATTAAGGAGCATACAGAACTGTGAAGAATCACCAGGAGTTCAGATGTGAATGGAACCTAAACCTTAGGCGAATGGTTCAGTGGAAAAAGCGTGACGTAAGCAAGAATGATTTTTAAGTTGTTGAGTATATTTTATTTATTAAATTTGATTAAATTACTTATTAAAAAAAATGATTATTTATTCCCATTAGGAATTTTAAAAGGATTTTGTAAAATCATTGAAATACGAAAGGAATAACGACAATAATCGACAGATGAGTAATTAAAACGTCTATTGTCGGGATTGCGGAGGCGTCGACTTATTGATAAAAACCAAGGCTTTGTGTAGACGCTGTTGGGAAAATGAATATAATCTTTGTTAGTCTTCAATAGCTGTATTCCTAATGAAATTAAAGTAGTAAGTGAGATTGAAGGTAAATTTACATAACCAAATTAATGTAACCGATTATATATAAGTTTTTCACCTGATATATCTGATTTCACTTGAGTTATCGAATTCTTCCAAGATCTGCTTCCATATTGCTGACTGCCCTTTCGAGAGCTGTTGTTCTAGATTAACTTTTGCAGAAATCAGAATTTAGAGTCCAAATACTGCTCCACGCAAGACATTAGCTGGAACACGTCATCGGAGACAGTAGACCCTTGGAGAAATGTAAGGATACTTTGACCTTCCAGGTGAATTATTTGGGCAAAGGGTGTCGGAGTCATACCACAGGTCCAGTGATTGACCAGTGTCCATACGTTGGGGTCCAACATATACGAATTTTTAAGTACTAAATCACACCTCACAGTTCCATTCAAAAACAGAACTTTCAAGATAAAAATGCATTTGGCTTTTATAATGGAATAGATTAGTACCACATCTTAGAGTACCTCATGGAAAACTCTTAAACGTGCAGGTCTTACGGTCTTTTATTTTTCCGTCAAACCTAAATTTGTTATTATAATGATAAGTATTTCATAGTTTTTGAACTATGTTATCAGAACACAGAAATTTTTGAAAAAAATATGAAAGATTCGGATCAGCAATTCGTATCACATCGCCGGCAATATTAATACCTGCAAATGCACACTTCCAATAGTGAGATATGAGTTCGCTACGTGATGAAAAGCCACGTTATGATTTACGGAACCAAAAAGTTATCGGTTTTGGAGAGGGAACATTTTTCCCGGAACATTTGCGGATTATCAGGGTTGTTCCTTTAAAAGGTCTTTGTAACTTTCTATTAGATATAGAAGGAAAAGGTAGGTTTTGGGTTTAATACAGAAAGGAGAAAAGAAACAAGATCAATATTGCTACATAAATAGATCTATCCATAGATTTTGAAATAAAATCTGATAAAGATACTAATTACATAATGTTTTGAATTTTAAGTGTATATTCTAAAACCTCACTCAAAGATTTTGGAAGAAAATTAAATCATCCATTTTGATTTTTAAAATATATTGTAATATTATACATATTAAGTGTCACTTGCGCCACCAAGACGAATCTAATGATATATGTATAACTTATCTAAATTGGTACATGTGTTTACTAGTTACGAAGACATACTTCAACTGAAAGCTTACGCTGCCCTAAACAATGTAGTTTTTTATGTCAGAAGACTAACAAGTATTTACTTTGCAAGCCAGCTGATAAATGGTATCTGCAGCTCACGAAAATCCACGTCCAAACTCAATCACTATTAAGTACTGTTTGAATTCGTATGCGTTGTTGTTTTTGAGGACTAAGGTCGTCTGTAATTGTATTTGACAACACCTTTAAGTCGTAGTAAAATAATTGCTTTATGATAGATGAAGCGGGAAGCGATAATTCCTCTCCGGATGAACCAGTTGTGCTGCCTATTAATAAGTCGAATTAGAAACGTTATTAATATTCTGGCCCTACAGAAAGTATATTTACGATTGTTCGACATTCAGGCAACACTGTCCTTTACGATTATGTCTTGTATAATTTATATCGGTGCGGAAATCATAATTTATAGCGCATGTAACGCGCACTAAAGCGTTTTATGAAGCGTGTCTAATGCGTAAGTGCCGTCATAGAAATATGTTATGTTTACAATCTTCTTTCGTTGTTTGAAAGATTCGTTAGCGTTGTTTCTGACTCTCGACGTGTGTTTCGAGATCGGACTCTGCTTTAGCGTCTGGTTTTTTTGATCGCAAGAAAGTTGAAATTGAGCCTGCATGTCGTTTTATGGTAACTGATCTCTAAAGCTTAAAGACAGCCACATATCAGCCTCAAATAAGCCTTCAGTCGTTTCTGACATTTTATGCAGATGCGCTGCTCCTTAGTACTAAGATGGTTGCCTCATTTATAGTGTATCCGAAAACTACTTTAAAATTGAAATAATGGAATTACTGTGGTGGATTACGAGGGCAGTGATGAAACCACGGTCGAACTATAGCTCAATTGCCTGTTAATGTGCTGACTTAGAAACAATATTAATGTCTTGGCTCTCCAGAAAGTATGTTTACGATTGTTTGACATTCAAGCAACAATGTCCTTAACGACTGTCTTGTGTAATTTATATCGGCGCGGAAATCATAATTTATAGTTCATGTAACGCGCACGAAACTGTTTTATGAATCGTATCTAATGCGTTTAAGTGTGTTGTTGTCTTAGAAATACGTTATGTTTACAATCTTCACTAGATTTGAGTTTGAGAAATTCGTTAGTGTTATTTCTGACTCTAGACACGTGTTTTAAGGTGGTTGTTACAAAATAAACTAAGAAATATATACATATATTTATTAAATTTGTAATCAATCTTAATATAGGCGTTGAAAGATTTTATGAAATGTCGGTGTATCGATTTTATGCGAGAAAAGTCGCATGTAAATTTCATTAGTACGAACAATTTCAAAATGTGATAAATAATTATAAAAAAGTAATGATAGAAACGCCTTTAATCTACTGAGAGTATACAAAACAAACAAACATTGAATATCAAAGAATATCGTAATCCGTATGTAGATGGCTTAGTAAAATAATATTACTCGTTTCTCGAGCTAAGCAAACAAAATATGTTATTACGTAGCAAATACGTGGAATTACGATTTTAGTACTAAATTCGAGTACCTAATATTGTATAAATGTTATTCGCGACACGTCTCGACGTCGGCACCTTATTAACAAGGTACGGTGAGCAACCAAGGTAGGTATTCTAATGAAAGTAAATTTAACTTGCCCTTTACATGTTAATTAAATTAAAAGTAATTAAAAAAATACCGACACGAAATGTTCTCTAAAAAGTCCTCTTATCTTTTTAATAAAACATTTAACGTAATTTTTATTTTATTTAAATTTAAATTTAAAAAAATGATACAAAATGTTCTCTAAAAATCCTCTAAATTTTTTAAGAAAACATTTGGCGTCGTTTTTTATTTCCTTCAATTAAATTAACTGGAAAGGACAAGTTCAAATTTCTTTCATTGTGACTATTCCAACTAGCAATACAAAGTCTGCAAGTCAGGGTTTACATGTACACTATTATTGAATTCCTAAGATACTAAATTTTGAAACGATGTATCCGTAGAACTAGCTCATATTTTTTTAACAATTATTTCGGATTTCTTTGAATCGTGTGTAAGATCTCTCTCGATCAAGTTTCCTTTCAAATAATAGTGAACGATTTTTAATTGCCGATATTTCGAACCAGTTGCATGGCTCGTGGTCACGGCGAAACTGGCGGGTGGTAAACTGTAGACAGCTGCTAGTGACAGTTTAATCTATCTACCTTACGTAACTTACGTTGTTCTGTGTACCCGTCTTTAATGAGATCGCATCGCTGCAAAATTTACTGGGAAATTTCATACTCATATGAAGGTTTGCATTCAATAGGCAACGCTGGTGGCTGGCGGTGGGAAATTTTTTCCTTGCTTTTAATGGATCATTATTTCTAAAGAGGAAAGTGCGAGGCATTTTATAGGTTTATGACTGCGAGTGGTGCTGCAAAAATGTGTAATAATGTCTCATTTTTTTCAAAAATGAAGTAATTATTTACATAAGTGGCTGGTGCCCGCGATTTCGGATATATTCGCATTTTCTAACGCATAAGTAGCTATTGCCCGCGATTTTGAGAATTTCCACATTTTATAACATATATGGAGATATTGCCCGTAACTGCGTGTTTCCACATTTTAACAGCAAAAAATTCTCATGTACTCACCCGTAATTTCAAATTGATAAAACTTTTTTGATTTATAAACCGATTGAAGTTCGAAGAGTAAATGTTAAATGAAGTAATAAATTACTGAAAACCGCACCGAATACTGCAATAATGTTATTTATCAAAAACACTATTCTTAAAGGGAAATCTAAAGTTCGACGGAGGAGATACCACCGCCGCCCTCGTAATCCGCCGTAAAGCATTACTTGTGTATTTGTTGGAGCGGTGCGGTTGCTAGCTACACTTTAAAACGGGGCGACCTTCTTAGTCCTCAGGAGTAGCAACATACGTGCATTCGAGCTCAAACAGGATCTCAGTCATGTTAGTATTTTGGGCTGCGACTACTTAGGCTATCATCATGTAGTTTGCGTGCTCGTTTGCTACTCTTCTCATATAAAAAAAGTATGTTTTTCGGAATATTTTTTATTTTTTTATTAAAGTTCGAATTGAATATTCATCACTTAGACATGTCTATCGAGTCAGCTAGTCCTATTTAGAAAAGCGCCAGTAATAACTTGTATTTTTTTTTAATTATAAAGGAGTAAGAAACGAACATGAACGCCACCTGATGTTAAGTGGTCACTGCAGCCCATGGACTACCACGTCCAATCTCAAATGTAACAGAAACTTTATTTAAGGATGGACGCGAATGCGATCCTACTCTTGAGGACTAAGATGGTCACCTCCATTAATGTGTATTCGGCAACCACACCTCCCAAACCAAAATACCATACATGAAGAACATTTTGCTTTACGGCGGGTTATGAGGGTGGCGGTGGTTCAGCCCCGGGCGGGCTCTAACGGCTCTACCACCTTTAAATTAATAATAAAACATCAAATATACGTCATCGTATTTGTTTTTTTTATATTTTTCAATTTATATCTAGACGCAGCGACCCAGTTGAGAGCTTAGCGCCATTAAAATCTTGTTTGCTGAAGGACGAGGGTAAACTCCACTGTGGGACGTAAGTTGTGAGCTTACAGCGATTAAGCTGTCTCCCAAGTTTTCACGCGCATTTATTTAAAATCAGATCGTAGAGGCACACATTTTGTCTCTAAAATAATCCTAAGTTTCGTTACACTTTTAAGTATTCTGAAATGGTTCAACTTTCATGTTCTTTCACGTATTTGAATCGTGCGATGTGAGTTCATGATGAAAGTTGGGCTACATTCGCCACGCTGGCCAAGTGGGAATCGGTGGACTTCAGGAACGTTTGAGAACTTTATGGAGAATTTTGCTTATAAAGTTTCTTTTACCGTTTAAACAAGTGATCATAAATTTCTTAAAACGAAATAATCTTGGCATAACCTAATAAAATACGTGTGCCAGATATTTTAACACTGAACTCCACTTGTGATAGTAGTTTTAATACTGGAATATACATACCCGCATACTACATTAGTAAAATACAAATAAATAAACGTAATTCGGTAGACTCCGCTGGAAGATCTGCTTAATACGCTAGTACAGAGTAAGTCAGTCAATTTAATTCAGTAGAATCCGCTCACGCACGTCACTTGGAACACATCTCAAGTTCATTAAGTATATCCGAAAAGACATGTGCGTACTTTTCTGTACGAAATGAAAGGGTGTTTTTCTACTCTTTTTCAGCCATTTTGAACATAAAAGCTCGCATGAAGAGCCAACCTGAGACACTTGGACCTTTAAGGAGTGAGTAGATGTCTTGTAGCTAACCTCTTACGTTTATGAAATGCCTCGTCCCTTTTCATGGATCACAATTTGTCATAGGAATTTAAGATATGTTTTAAATGTACATGTGTATATTAAGTTGTTTGTATACTTAAAACTTAATCCGTTTACTTTGCTAGTATTTATACTCAGTACAACGTAAAACACAATTGGTCAACAATACAAAATAATCGTAGAAAGAACAAACACAGAGTACAACAACGGGTGCTCTTGTGTGTGTGTCATAGAAATATAGACTGACACAGTGGAATAGACACAATAGAATAGGACTACGGTGTCTTCTGTCGGTGGGTTTGGACTGTTCATTTGGGATCGGGAGTGGGAAGAGTAAGTTGAGTAATCCCACATCGAGGTAGGCAAAGATCGGTGCCTGAGGAGTGGGAAATCTCCTTGAGTTCAACACCAGTTCCGTTCGTTTTGAGGTCCTGGAATTCATTATCAGCACCAGAAGACTAACAAGGAGTTTCTTAGTGGTTGGAAATCTTAATAACCCGTAACCGCTCCCACGATAGTGGATACATTTGAAAGAAGAAGCGTTTTACCTCCAAGATAAGAAAGAGTCGAAATACTTCTACAACCTATAAAATACGTATAAATAGGTGTACAAACTGTGTGTAAAATACAGTACACAATGTTACCCGTTCGCTGTGGAGCGGTTCATTAACATGGTAATGTGTTGTAGACGCGGTGTTTACACGCGTGAGGCACGTCTTCACGTTTGACGGTTAAGTGTTATTCTGAAATGGGTATTCGCTGAGTGTTTGGGACTTTCATCATGATTCACATCTTTGTTAAGGATAACGATTTTTAGGTGTGGTATGGAGTAGCAAACGATCATGCAGTCCATCGCTTTATGTGACTAGAGTAGCAAAGAGTGAGCAAATTACCTTAGTTCCTTGTCGGTGAAACTTATGGACAAAGATGGCTTTCTTTCCGTCTTTTTTGAAAAAACCCATTCATGGCTCTTAGGGAATACATCAGGAGGAAGATCGTTCTACATCTTACACGTACTTACGTCCTCTTAAGGTATTGAAAATTAAAAATATATATTACTTTTTGTTTCTTGTATTCCTTCGAAGTTCGGCCCATATTTTGCACGGCTGTGAGACAAAGGTTCATACACAGCTGAAGATCGTCACAAATCCAGTCGAAATAGATGTAAATTCAACTTTAAGCATTTGGTGCGGTAGAACAAGCGTTACGTAAGCACAGAGTCAAATAGATTAGAGTATTCGCTATTATAAAGTCGGTACAACACGACGACGGAACCTAGGCCCCTCCGTAACATTAAATGTTCTAACCCGTCAGACTTCGTTGGGTCGTTTGCCATTTGAAGAACACGTATTTTGGCCAGTCGAGTCAACAAATATTAATTTCCGGCTAATATTATTTTAATTAGTGTACATAGTTTTCCCTCGTTAACTACCAAGCTATTAATTTACATACTAATTTGCTAACAGCGTGTAGGACATGCATGTCATTATGTTACATTTTGGTGGCATAGTGGCATTTTAGTGTTATATTAAATTGGCTGAGGAAAATCTGTTATATTGTTATAAGGAAATATGCTTGTTTTCATTATGTTATATAACCGGTACTCACGATTAACAATTTTTTTTTTTTTATTGCCGATATTTCGAACCGGTTGCATGGCTCGTGGTCACGGCAAAACTATGATGGCAGGGGGAAAAACTGTCGACAGCTGCTAGTGACAGATTAATCTATCTACCTTACGTCTAGTTCGTTTTTCTTTTTTGCGTTCCATATCACGATACACAACACTAATTGTATCTTTACGCACTAAACCCACTTTCCTCCGCCACCGCAGTTTCGCCGTGACCACGAGCCATGCAACTGGTTCGAAATATCGGCAATAAAAAATAAAAATCGTTAATCGTGAGTACCCGTTATATAACATAATGTATGGATTCCGCGATAATATCAGTTTAAAATTGTAATTGCTTGTTTTGTTGAAATTAAAGTCTAAATATACAAATTTAATTTAAAATTAAGGAACTGAATAATTTTTCACCTGCAAGGTCCTGTTCAAACGTACTATAGTAATACCTAGAACTGACGCCGTAATTAATTACATAATTAGTTAGGTCGCGTAAGTGTAATACACATCCAACAACCATTTTTTTTTCCGTTTCATTTTTTACGTTTTACGTTACGTTTCAGTTTTCACGCGTAAGCATCGGGTCAGGTTAAACCAAAGATCGCTTTGGCCCAAGAAAGTCGGGAACATTCAGATTGCACTGCACTGTAATATGACTTACGTGCTGGTTAACATAAGGCTCAGGAAATCTTAAACTAATAACGTCGCTGTATTTAGTTTATAAATTTATAATGTACCGCTTACTCACGATTAACGATTTTGATTTTTGGACTGCACTGGTTTCCAATCAGTTTCATGACCCGTCACGTCTAAACTATCGACAATCAAAAATTAAAAATTGTGAATCCCCGGTACATAATAAAATGTAAATAGATTTTCATCGATCGAAATTCCTGATGCAGCAATTACTTATGACAACTAAAAGTCTTAAACGGGAATACAATATTGTTTCTTGTTCTCCCGTAAACAGAGCAATTGTGGAACGGAACGGGAATCACTATCTAGCTTTAGAACAAAATAGCGCATATTGAAAATGTCAGCGTATTTGTTCAGGTTAAGGCTCTAGTTTCAATGCCACTGGATGAGCGTGGCGAGTTTATCGCTATAAGAAATACTTATACTATTTTATTGTAAAAAAGTTAGCTTAATACTACACTTTGTTGGCTTTGGCCTTTGGCTTTGCTTGCGCAGAAGTCGTTATCACAAAATTTTATACAATCTCTCAACCGTTATCTTAATCATTTAAGGATGGTTTTCTGCAATTATGTTTTTAATGCTCACTTACCAGAGAATCCGTTTACAACATTTGAGGATCCCAGGTGCAACGGTTTTGGCAAAAAAATACAAGCCTAATTGCAATTTCCACTTTCGTTTTGTATCTCTTTCTCTACATAGTATAAAAAAAATAACTTTGCAGTGTCTGTACGCTTTAAAACTATGCAACAGATTTTATTGCAGTTTTATTTGCATAAACAAGTACATGCAATTCTGGAAATAGTGTTGGTTCTGTATATTCCATCCTTAGAGGTATGCGAAGAATTAAATTAAGATTAATTCTTCGCATACCTCGCATTCTAGTCACTAGTCTAGTCTATAGTTTAGTCACTTGTATTGTAATAATTACTATATCATCTTTACATTTCAGATACAAGTTTTCAGACCTTAAGCGAAAATTAGTTTATCGCTTATCGACATCCATAGAACTAGTAAAACCAGAATGGCTGTATGAATAAAGATTTTCCTCTTATTAAAGCAAAAATATTTTCAGGATTACGATATCAGAAATGTATAAACTCTCGTTTCTTACCCCGTTGTAGTTAAAACTTGTTTTTCCAATTAAGGAATGTATAAAACTACGGAATGGTATTTTTTAAGTATTGTACCGTTCTTGTTAGGTCTTTTTCCTTTTAAATTTGTGAATAAATATTGTGTTGTGTAATTTTTTTAAGAAATGTAAGTGGCAAACGAGCGTGCAATCTACCTGATGTTATGTGGTTACTGCGGACTGTAGAAGAACGTTATAACGTAACCAAGGTCTTGACATAGTTTAGAGAAACATGGTGTTTTAGCCTTTAGGAGTCCGGCAGAACTTATATTTAATTACGACATCGAAAAATAGCATGACAACAACATCGTAACTTTGCAATAGGGCCGCACCTCTCCAACCGAAATACAAGCGCTAACCGCTTTACGGCGGATTATGATGGCGGTGGTACCTTCCCGGTCGACCTATAATTCTACCACCTGTCAAAATTCCTTATTATTTAATATTTCCGGAGGTCATCACGACATAAAAATCTAAACTAGCTTTAGTTTACGGTGGATTATGACGGCGGTGGTACTCACCCGGTTGACCTATACTTCTACCGTCTCTCAAAGGACCCGATAATTCAATATTTTCTGACGTCACTACTTCATATAAAAGAAACTAATTATAGCTTACGTCTGATTCTGTCGTTGGTGGTACCTGCACTGTCGACCCATAGTTCTACTACTAGTCAAAATTTCTGATAATCCAATAATCCGGATACACATTATTGGAGGCGACCATCTTAGTCCTCAAGAGTAGGAACGCATCAGCGTCGATC
>DWON01010124.1:0-10975 GCA_018251015.1 Phocides pigmalion okeechobee
CTCTGATGGTAAAAATAGATGCAGGCACTTTCTCTATTCCAAAAAAGTAGCTTCAGTGAGTACGTACATTATTCAAACCTGTTTGAGCGCCGCAGGGAAAGGTTAAGCAATCAAATGTATTATTATTATTAGTCAGTATCTGATTCTAAATATTATATATGAAAAAAAAATCAGATTTACTTGACTAGCTAATTCCAGAATTTGTAATAAACTTAAAAATCCCGTCGTATTCGTATGTCGCTTCTTATATCACTTTACTAAAATTATAACGTGGTCAGCTTTTTTTTTCTAATCTTCTGGTGTACATACTTTTAAAGCACTCTTTAATAATTGTGATTGTTCAGTGGTCAACGCTATTCTCCTACCACTGATCTTGTGTTTGGTCATACTCCATATTATTCCAGAGGGTTTAAATCACAATAATATAAAGGAAGTCTCAGACTTCAGGACCAAATAACTTTAAGTTCATCAGTTTTCATAATATAGATTTTTTGTGTTTAATAAACAGTTTTAACCTTTGTACAAAAAATATGAATTCTGTTAAATTTGAGAAAGTTCTTTTTCCTCAAATTTATTAAAACTTTGAGCATTCATATCATGGTACAACCTGCCATCTTTGATTATATATTATAGACTAACAGGGCACTAGGGAAAAAACCTTTACGTGAAACGGATGACTTTAATTTACTTTGTACCATATCTATGTCAAAAAATTCCAAATTTGAAACAGTGCCTGGATTGGGCCGTTTTTTTGCCTGCAGTACTTTATACCCTATGATTTGATTCATTTCTTTTAAAAAAAATCTGTTTTAACTCTGTAAAGTTATGAAAATCATACTTCTAATGTTTTATGTTATAGTTAACATATTTACTCAATTAGTAGATACTTAATTTTAGATTAGTCCCTAAACAATTAAGTGATAAAATAAATTATAAGCCAAAGGTCATAAAAACATACCTATCAATGAAGCTATATAAAATATTGTTAATCCGATTTGTTCTAATTTTCATAAATCTTTAATTTTATAACGTACTTGCGCGTTGCTTTAATAAAAATAGTTACTTGTAGAACAAAAGTATCTAACAAAACTGATCCAAATCACTTATAAATGTAATGCAAAAACCTCTCGAATATTTTTAATATACTAACGTTCAATTTAATGTTGAATAACGTTTGCTAAAATCATAAAGTTAATATTATACATAAATTAACTCTCGTTTGTAAATCATTTGGAATTTATTATGAATGAATTACTGAACTCAACTTATTGTATTATTTAGTAGACTGATTATATGATATGTCTATTATTTAATTACACTACTAAATGTACCTCTGTAAAAGCAATTAAAGTGTTTAATGGTTACATTTCTATATAGTTGAGTTGAGTCAATATAATCAAGTCTTTTGTCTTCGATCATGCTTACAAAAAAGTGTAATTTACTCTATTGACTTGACTTTCTTTGACATTGACAGTCAAAACAAAAATAGATTTATTAGTTGTATTTTGCTGTCTTTTTTTCATAAAATTAAAACTTTTGACAAAATGCGGTCCTATATAGTATTAAGGAAGCTTTGTACAACATCACCAAAACCATCAAGTTTTTTGGAAGAAATGGAGAAGAATTTCATTCCAATTAACCAGTTCCAGAGAACGTTATTATCTATCGGATCAGCTGCAGTTTCGCTATTAAACCCACATCGAGGCGACATGATTGCTTGTTTAGGCGAAGTAACTGGAGAGAGGTCTATGAAATATATGCGTGAAAAAATGATAGAAACCACGGAAGGCGCAGAAATATTGAGAGATATGCCCCGAATAAACTCTGAAACAGTATGTTTTAAATCTCTTTCTGAATTACCGGAGAATACACTCGGCCGGGTGTATGCAAATTTTATGAAAGACAATAATATTACTGCAGATTCTAGGCTACCAGTGCAATTTATAGCAGATCCAGGTTTAGCTTATGTCATGCAGCGTTATAGGGAAGTCCATGATTTGGTACATGCCACCCTTTTCATGAAAACGACAATGCTAGGTGAAGTATGTATACATTGTATTTCTTTATTGTTTAATTGTATGTTTGCTCTAACTGCTTCTGCCTGTCCTTTGAGTATACCAAGACTTATCTGTAAGTTACCGAGGAAGAAATTGATAAGACTGGCCCTTTCTAAAATGTTTACATTATGTTAATATTTGGTTTGTGCAAATAAGATTACATAATTAAATTTTGCATTAATATTTAATATCTCCCAAGTGGTATTTATTGCATTGCATTGACACAATATTTCTGCTACCAATTGTAGAGAAAATCTGAGTTTATAACAAACAAAAATCATTTTAATTATTTATATATTTTAAAAACAAGTATCAAAAATATATGCATTTTCAGGTTGCAGTAAAATGGGTGGAAGGTATTCAAACCACTCTTCCAATGTGTATTGGTGGTGGAATCTGGGGAGCTGGCCGGCTTAAACCAAAGCATCGACAATTGTACCTAAAATATTATCTGCCTTGGGCTATAATGACTGGAAATAATGCTAAATTTATGCAAGGTTTGACACATTACATTAAAATATCTTCTACTTTAACACTAACACATTGAACGCCATGGAGAACACCAGTTGTTCGACAACGAATTAGACCTCGGGGCTGCTTATTTTTTGTTTGGTTTAGTTACTGTGGGCCCGTTGGCTGGCGGACATCTGGTGTCCGCCACGGCCTGTAGGACCAAATCATGTGTCGGACACATGGTGTCCGCCACAGCGCATGCGAAATTATCTAGAAATTTAGCATGGCGTTGAACGTGTTAAGTGTCAGAAACACAACTGCTGCATGTTACTTTGGGTAATGTGCATGCTGCTGAGTTTGTAGATATTATGAGGTTGCTGAAAACCAACATTCATATGAATTGTTGGCACCTCCTGTCTAGAGAAAAAATCTCTAGTTTAGTGCCGCCATCCACAATGTCGACATATATATAAATTTGAGCGCCACAGTCAAAGTGTTAAAATTTCATTCATACTTAACAATGTTCTTTTCTGAATATAACAATTGTAATTGAAACACGGTTTTTACAGGAATTTACTTTGAAAAGAGATGGGAACAAGACATTGATGATTTCCACAGAGAGATGAATATTGTCAGGTTGGACAAAAAAAGTAGTAAATGATCATCGGTTATTATTAACAAAACATTGTGGAAATTGAATGAACATATGGAATACAAAACAAAATAGGTATTTGATACTTAGTACTTAATTTGTAGATATAGGTAATATATTTATAAATAACTTATAACATTTTTTTTATTTACTTATATTGTATATATTTGCATGTGTACCTATTCTTATAGACATACGTATTTAATGCTGATTAGCTAATGATCCGTTTTACGACATGCTTAATTCTTGGAGAGCAAAATGGAATACTGCAAAATTCCAATAAAATTAACACTTTAACTGCCAGAACCATAACTGCTTTGTTTTACTTTGCATAACACAAAAGTGACTTGCATTCAACTATTGTGTAAATAAAAATCAATACAAGATTACGGATGAACAAAACTGTGTTTACGTACACTCGCTGGCCAAACACGACAGATATTTGAATTGTCGATGCATCTCCAGCCTCTAGAGAAAACATGGCTAGTCTAGTGTCATCGGTTGCAACACTGATTAATATAAATTTGAGCTTTGTGGAGAGTCAGTGTTAAGATGGATTGTTCAAGAATAATATTTTACATGTAATGAACAATATAGCATAGTGTGCATATTTGATAAAATTATTCTTAATTATTTCAAACATTCTATTACTTAGTGAGTGTAATATGTTAAGTATAATGCATTGCATCTACTTTTAACAAACAAAATTGCTGTTTCTGAAGGACCAAAAAAAATATAAATGTCATCTGAAGACTTACAATTAATTCACTAGAGATAGCAATGTTGCATTGCATACATGGCACCCATTGTAATTTGTTAACCCCATGTATAGGCAATAGATGCCCATCAGTGGCAGTGACATTATACATTAACTCGCAAGCATTTAATGCCAATATCAATATCAATAGATTATGATAACGTTTTCTCATCTACTGGAATAGGCAAATCAAAAAAATTGGATTGTAAGGAAACAAATTAAAAGAAATACTTCTAATAAACTTATCATTACAATACTAATAATATAAAAGCAACATTATAACAGCATTTCAGAGCTTCGGCCATTGGAATTGTGCAGTGGTGTGATACAATTGTTAACTTCAACAACCCACTCGTACCACACTCTCCGTGAGTCCACACAGCGCCAGAAAGTAGCAGTTATAGTATCACCTTTCTGCACTCTTAGAGGAGTCTGTCAACAAAAGTCTAGTTATTAGATATACTGTAAGTACAGAATATTAATTTAAAATCACCAATAGCTATGTATAACTAAATTATAGCGTAATTAGATGTAATTCCTGTTTTGTTTTTTTATGTAAATAAAATTGTAAATGTTGTTTAATTAGAATATGAAACGTCTGGCTAGTTTTATCAAAAGTTTTCGAATCGTTGTCTTATAATTTATTTGAACAAGTGCGTTTTTTCCTATCGAGCCACAGCAATGTACAAACGGGCACACCTATATTTAACAACTTTTTTTAGGATTAAACAGACAAACATCTCCTTTTCCAAATAAAATTCAAATATTACATACCTTTATTGGAATAAAAACTGGGAACCATGAAATCATTCCAGGACTATGAGAGGATGGGACTATGCTGATTGACTCCGCTCCATACAATAGGCAGTCAAAATATCCACCAAAACCATGCATAACATTATCTTGGTCTACTTTCCAGGAGAGGGTAGCAGATCTTCGATTATCGGTTAATGGCAGGCCATTGTAATCAAATAATTCATCACCTTCAATGTTTTTTGCACCTTTTGCAGGATGAGTAAATGTGAATACCCGCTAAAATAATTATAGTGTAAGATACATTGCTACTCATATAAGGCTTGAAAGATCTGCAACATTGCTAATTCTCTATATTTAAGTGAATATGTGACCATTACATTATATTGAAAAAAAAAATAGGTTTTAAAGTACCTTATTATTACAAGCGTTATATTTAAATGCAATACTAGTCTGGCTTAAATATTAGGTTGTATGTAAAACAATAATACCTTTGTTTCACCTATGTCATGCTTATTTTGCATGTACACAACCCATAAAGTTTCAAGATTCTTTTCTTTTGATTGGGAGTTGCTAGTTGTCGCTACTTTTGCGGCTGCCCATAGGCGCGGAGATGAGATAGGTGCCACATATGAATTATATTTGCAAGGAATTGATATTCCATGTGGTTTTAACAGATTTGCTGCACCATCAAGACATTCTGGCGATAGCTCATTGTCACCCCACGATCCTTAGAAAAAAAGATTGAATAATTAACAATAATTATATATGAATATAGTTTACATTTTGTCATAATTAATATACAGAATGGAATTATTTCTGTTTATATCTATTTCATTTATAACATGATATGACATACCCAGTAACTCAGAAACGATAATATCTGCCTTAGGCGATAGATTTATATGCCTCATATCCCCAGGAATGACCACAACATCGCGGTCTCGCCACACTTCTCGTACTTGAGCAGCTAATACTACTACTGCGCATGGGTTCTTTTCTACTGCCACTATCTAGAAAAGTTAATGCCATTTTGAAACTGTGATCATCATGGAACATGCCAGATATTTCAAAAATAATCAAAAAATAATTGTAAGAAAGACTCAAGATTTAAAGTTTTCATGATTTTACTTATTTGAATACATATTTTAATAAATCATAAGACTACCTTAACTTTGGTATTAGTTATATCTGCTGCATTTAAAGTCGCTCTAACAAGTGGTCCACGTCCAGCACCTAATACCATCACAGTTATTGCTTCAACATCCTCGTCATCTCCTTGGTCAATCTGATTGTCCAACTCTCCACCTTCAATCTGGTCTTTGTACTCTTTGTCGTAATCTTCATCAAGTTCATCTTTTGTGTAACTGTCTTCTTCTTTACTGCTTATCTGTTTATATAAAAATATACATATGTTATTTTGTTAACACAAATTACTTTTTAATAATAAAACACTGCATTTTTTTTGCATAGTTGATATGCTGCCAGCATAGCAAGTATCAGTGCACTAAAGTGTATGAAGCAAGGTGCTTAAAAGAAAAGTATTATTATTATTGCCTTAAAATAAACATAAAAAGGATTATCATACATGTGTACACATATTCTTCCTAATCTTCTTTCTTTTCAAGTCTCTTAATGCTAGCACAATAGCTTTTTGATACTGATCATACTTAATAGGATCTTTTTCAAACACATTGTAAGTATGAGTGTCTAAATTGTCAGCCAGAGGTTGAAGTGGTGTCTGTAAATAATCTTCCCACCTAAAAAAAAGGAATAACATTACTTTATTTGTTCTTACTTCATTGATAATTTAAGCACAATCTCTATTGTTATTAACAAATGGCAGTTAATCTTTATTAGAGGCTCTATAGGAAGTTTGAACATGTATAAGGGGCAGGTTAGTCACTAATCAGTATTTTCACCAACATTTGTTAGAAAGTGGTGGAGTATTTTTTAAGCTATCTCTAGTTTTGAGGAAAGAAATGTGCCAGCAAATTGCCCTCACCCTCTAGCATAACACAGCATTGGGTCATCGGCTACATGAGGTTTCCTCTTCCACAACCTATACATGTATTGTAAATAGTATTCAATGTTGGATCTTCTTGCTCCACCAATTATCACTTGGGCATCATGTTCCACCATGCTCACAACAAACTGCTGATGCGCACGGGATAAAACAGGGTATCTGTAAATAGTTATATTCTCTACAACATGATTACACAGATAGCTAAATAGAAAATATAAATAAAAAGATACTAATAGAAGAGGTGAGAAGGCAATAGATTAGCAATATTAGGCAATTGACTTAGGCCAGTTTTCCTTGACATTTTCCCCGTGGGAAGCAAAGCTGCTGTTTATTACTTGGCATAATGTGCATGCGGCCTATACACGTGTTGTATTCATACAAATCTGTATACATTATGGGCAAACACAAGTACAATGTTGCGCTCGAAACCAATATCTGTGAATTCATAAATGCTAAAAAAAATTTTCTGGGAATTTTCAGCACATCTCTGGTCTAGAGTGAACATGTAATGTTTAGTGCCACCTCCTGCAATGATAACTGGATGTAATATATGAGCATGAGCGTTAATACAGTAGGACTTCGAAGTAGAAAAGAACCTTGTCTTAAGCAGTCAATTAACCGCTTCTAGACATAACAAACTCCACAAAAAATAAGTTTTATCTGTAGTTGGTAAGTATGTTGGTAGATTATACATGTCACATTATTGGTCTTTGAGGAGACACCTAAAAACACATGAAGTAACCCAAGCAAAACATAACATAAAATAGTCTTAATACTTAATTGTACTAACACCAATTAGTCTCACCCCTTTTTATTATTATGAAAAACATGTGTTGGAATTATAATGGCTTTGACTGGTTCTCCCAGCCATCTTCTAAGTGTTTCATATGAGGGTAGGTCAGCTGACACCTGCAATACAACCCCAACTCTCTTATCCCAGTTCAAACGCTCATGGAACTTGGACCACCAGTGCCAAGTCTCATTAAATGCATCTTCATCATCATTGCAGTCTTCAGTGGCTTGCCGCACTGTTCTGTTGCACACCATAGGAACAGATGCCCATATTAGTGATGGATGGTGGCTGAAACATAATGGAATATATGAGTTAACCATGGGTATGGGATAATAGTAGGAGTTAATATGAGAGAAACAATTTTTAAATAAACAATAATCTATGCAGGGCACTGCCGTAACCATACTGGTCCAACATGCTGATGGTTTTGGGTTTGATTCCCTGTCAGACAAATGTCTTTATGAAGAATTCAGATTTCTGTTCTGAGTCAATGTTTGCAAATTAGTCTTGGTATGTTCCCATTGCAAAAACACTTTTACAATGCTTATTTTCTACATGGAGTCATGGTTGATTATTCTAGAGAATTTCTATAGCGGACGCCACAACTTTTACTATTTGACCGGCTTGGCTGGAAATGCGGCTGAGGTGATTAAACCCGCGTTGGTTTTATTTATTTGAGTATTGATTCTACAGAACTAACCTCATTTCAAAATATGATAGAAGTATTCTTGATAGATTATGCGTTTCTCGAGAGTGTAATGAAAGCATAATTGCAGGCACACCCAGACCACGGCAGTAAAACAGTTCTTCATTCAAACAATCCTCATGCCTCTGACGTACAACTGGTGATTGAGAGTCCACATTTATATAAGGCGATATTTTCGCAACCAGTCTACTTGTCCAGTCTTGGGGCGACAATATCATATCTGACCGTGTAAATCCACCAATGGAGCTGGCGTTACGAATGTGATGTCGTCTAAATCTTGGATGAATTACTGAAGTTACTATAAAGGAGTAATTACATCGTAATGCTTCAGTTAAAGATGATTGTAAATCCGGCGTGGTAATGTATTCTAAACCACAAGAAATATCTTGCTGTGACATTTTAACTCAATTATTTCCTATACAAATTTATGGACTTTATGCTCTTTAGAACAGTAAAAGAAACGAAACTAAAGTTTAAACACAAAAACATAGCAACTGCGAGCACGTCGGCACAGATCAGCATCAGTGTTGCTATGCCAACAAGACATATACACAAATATTGCATTTTGAAAAAACAAAAATGGAGGTTCCGTTTTCTTTATAGAATTGTCACTTTCGATGAACTTTTCTACCGAATTATTTTAGTTCGACTTTTGGTCACTTTCATTAATTACATTTTAAATCGTCATTCCTTCACTCTGTATGTATGTAAATGTAAATGAATTATGGAGTACCTAGAGATAAAAGTCTGTTTGGCTTATTTAGGTTAGGCTGTTTGGCTCTTTTACAAGTAAACCACAGAGTAGTAAAAAATAAACATAACCTCAACTCCGCTCAGGAAAAGACGTGTTGCAAACCATTGAAAAGTGATCCGTGTAGTTGTTGAAAAATTATAGTTTTATTAATTTTACAGTTTACCTACCTACTAATAAAAGCTGTAACATCACTTTTAAGTGTCAGAATTCCGGATGAATTTATAGACGTATTGATTTTACGTAAAGAAGAGTGGATACAGAGTTAAATGCCATCAAAAATGGCACTGAACAAGAAACCTTTAAAAAACAATTTTATTAAAAGAGAACTCCTGAAGGAAATTAACTTTATAAAGAATATATTTTCAGTTATGTCACTACCCCTGAGAAAAGGTAACAAGATAAGGTTACTATTTTGTTTAAAATATTTTTTTGAAACAACATACTTTTCATGCCTTTAAATATGCTTATTATGCTAACATTTTAGTTTTGTAGTAAAATTATGTATGTGTTGAATAAATTTTAGAATAATGTAGCTTTTAATTTTTAAATAATTACTAAGGATTGATTGGATTTTTTTTTTAATTGTGAAAGTGTAAGAAATGGGCATGCAGGCCACCTGATGTTAAGTGGTCACTGCAGCCCATGGACAACCACGTCCAATCTCAAATAGAACAGAAGTTCTATTTAAGGATGGACACGGATGCATTCCTAAACTTGAGGACTGAGATGGTAGGCGACCATCCAATCCAATAATGTATATCTGGCAACCACACCTCCCTAACCGAAACACAACACATGAAGAACATGTTGCTTTACGGCGGGTTATGAGGGTGGCAGTAATATTATATATTTTTGCAGATCATGTACATTTTAGTTTGTGTTATGTTTTCAGGTGATGACAATCAGGATTTTGAAATGACAAAAAATTCCAGACAGAATGAAGAAAGCGAGCTACCAAAACGTGCCCGCAGCATTGCAGAGCTTGAAGAGAAACTACAGAAAATCAAGTCTCAAAATAAATTCAATTTAAAAAATAAGTTGGTTAAGAAAAGTTTAAGTAGTAAACTAAACAAAAAAATAAAGAAAAGGGACAGGCTGAATACAAACAAAACTCGAGTAAAAGGACTCCCTGATGGAGGAACTACAGATGGAGAAGAGACAAAAGAAAAAGTGAAACAGAAAGCTAATGCTACTTTGGCCAAGCCAATTTTTAATACCGAGGGAAAACTTGTGTTTTCTAAATTTGATTTTGCTAAAGTTGGAAAAGGTACACTATTTTAATCTTTGATCCATATAAACCTTAACTTAGGCTGTAAAGTTTTTTAGGCATTTTGCTGAATATAGAAATGTTAGGTAGGAATGTTAGCAAAAATTCTAATAAGTATATTTGCAATAAGTATGTTAATTTATATTTTGTAATTGATCGTCTTCAATACTATCATGTCTTATTTTTCAGATAAAAAACCTAAGGAACACAAAGATCCAAAAAAAATCTTAGAAAATATTAAACAACAAGAAGAAAAGTTCCAGAAGCTCACAGAGACAGGAGAGACAGATAAAGTAAAAGAAATTAAGGAGAAAATTCTCTGGAAGAATACTTTGCAGAAAGCTGAGGGTCAGAAAATCAAAGATGATCCAACACTTTTAAAGAAATCTATTAAAAGACAAGTAAGATATAATAATATTTTTTATTAATTCTATTTATTACCAAATAGATAAAATTGTATGAAGGTATATATATATAGTTTAAATTTTTTCATATTTAATTTTTAAAATATTTCAGGAGCTAAAAAAGAAGGTTAGCAAAAAGCAATGGGACAACAGGATAAAGAATGTAGAACAGAAAAAGGAGGATAGACAGAAGAAGAGAAGAGAGAACATCATGAAAAAGAAGAAAGAAAAAAAGACAAAAGTCGTTAAAGCTGCTACTAAGAGAGGACGAGTAGTCATATAATTACTTATTTAATTGTGATCAAGTTAAAAAAATAATAATAACTTTTCAATAAATATTTTATCTTTGTTTT
>DWON01010125.1:0-10974 GCA_018251015.1 Phocides pigmalion okeechobee
GCCGCCCTGGGTGAACTCTAACGGCTCTACCACCTTTTAAATGCGATTTTCACCCACTAAAAATCACCTCAGTCGCCTTCTTTAGTCCCTTCGAAGATTTCCTGGATCTCATATGAGTCCTCCTCACTCTTAGAGTAGCACCTGACAACGAAACGCATAGGTGCTCCATGTTACCAAAAGGTGAATGCATTGATACCTCTCCAGTAGAACCATGTGGGTTATGGGACTTAGCTGTGAACGTTGTGGTTTCTATTCTGCTGTATTCCATGCTTTACGACCCTCCAAATCAAGACAGATCAGAATTACAACATAGTAAGTGAATATTAATCATCGAAGTCAACTCATACCTAATAATAATACATTTATGGAATGGTAGTTAAAATGTATACAGCAGTAACTTTTACGTCGTGCTTCTATAAATAAATAAATCGATTATCAATACACCATTAAAGTTGTTGTGCTCTAATATAACACCATAATGTAACAAGAAAATTCCTATTCTGTTACACTTTTCTAAGGTAAAATAAATAACAAAATTCTCAGAAGTTAAACCTACATTTTCACCTTCTTACAAAAAATGTGTTTTTTCTTCTTTTGGTGCAAGTATAAGTGTTAGTCGGTGTAAAACTGAAATCTACTAAATAGACTATTTAGTAGTTTTACAGATTTGGTTTAAAAGAACTGATTTGTGCTTTTATACGCTTACGACGCTTTATATAAAGATTTTATTATGCAATTTCATTTTATACATATTAAATTTCACAATAAAACTTTACTTTAAATAAATAAATCCGTCATATTCATTTATAATATTTATTTCCAAAAGTACACATATGTTATTATCTAGCTTCAAAACCAGTTGATTATTTTTGAAGCACTTTCGAAAAAATATATATTATTCACTTTATCTCTAATTTAAGAGTACTTGTATACTTAATTATACATCATCAACAAAAAATATGTTTACTAAGTATGTGACAGTGAATATTTTTACTTCAAAAAGTGTAGATTCCTGCCTAAAACCTCCACAACGTTTACATGGGAATGATCAATCTGATTTATAGATTGTATATTTTTGCTACATCACAGTGTAATAGCGGCCTCTAACGGAGTGTGAAAGATAAATTTAACATTAGTTTGTGTCAATATTACGGACGTGTGTTGCCATCAATCAAAACTGCAATTACACGGTAAACTTACACGATTTTAATGTAAAAAGTAGGGTGTGAAAGCCAATGGTGGCCTGATTTAGGGCGGATATATTCGTCAAATGTTTTGCTGTTTGGCCGGATGTTTATCCAACAAGAATTGTTTATACGAATCAATGATCGATCCTTATCAATCAAATTTGAATGAAAAATTTTGATACGAACCTACATATATGTAGTTAGTGGTTTTTAACGGTTTTTTTTTATATGAGAAAAGAAGCAAACGAGCATGCGAACCACCTGTCGCAGTCGCAGCCCATAGACATCCATGTAAAATCACAAATATGACTAAAATCCTATTTGAGCTGGAACATAGATGCATTGCTACTCTTGAGGACTAACATGGTCGCCTCGCTTCAAAGTGTAGCCGGCACGCGCACCTCTCCAACCGAAACACAAGTAATGCTTTACAACGGATTATGAGGGCGGCGGTAGTACCTCCCCGGTCGAACTATAGTTTTCCCACCTTACAATGTGCTTGTTTATTTGGTTCACTCTTAGGGATTATGTTAAAATAAGCTAAACGTATTAAGGGTTTCACACAAAATAGTATGATTAAGCTGTTTTTAATTTTAATAAGAGTTCAAGAAATAAAAAGACCAGTATCGATACCAAAGAGAGTAGAAACCTACCGTCATTTGTCAACTCTATATAAAACTTTAGACATGAAGTCGATTACAAATGACTCTTGACAACTAAGATACGAAATCCGCATGAGGACCAAAGTCACCGACATAGCCTAAAGGGCCAACAGTCTAAACTGGTAGTGGGCACATCTGTCGAAGAGCTGATGTCGCAGGAGTAGACGGCTCTTGGAGTGGAGACCGCGATTAGGTAAACGGAAAGTAGGACGCCTTCCTGCGAGGTGGCACGACGACCTGCGCCGTGGGAGAGGCCTACGTCCAGCAGTGGACTGAAAAGGGGCTGAAGAAGAAGAAGAACTAAGATACATTAAACATTACAAGGCTCAATTGTCCAAGCCAATCTGGGTGTACAATTCTACTACATGTAAGATCTAGTAACCATTTATTAAAATTAGGCTATGTTTAGTTTCATAATCATATAATTTATTATGAGATTCAAAACTCATAACAAATTATTTATTATCACGTACTTTAAATGAAAGGAAAACATTGTTAAGTTATGGCAACATATACAACATTGCAAAACACTTACACTAACATATCAAAATTAAAACGCTTGTTCAAAACGAGCGTGGAAACTTTACGTTTGAATGTTTTAATTTGTTTATTATTTACGATTCAATCAAATTAGCAATCACTTAGCAAATAGTCATTAATCGACCCTTATGTTACATCGTAGCTGTTGAATATGAGCACATAAGGAGGTTAAATAAAGTTCATGGATTTATTTACGTAAACCTTCGTTGCAATTATGCAAAGTCGTTTAACAAGGGTTATAAATTGCCGAGTATGAAAACAGTGTTAAACTTGCTACGTCATAAATCTTAAGTACAATATGTTTAAATCGACATACGCGCCAGAATATTCTATTCTGTGTACTACTATTGACTAGAATAGAGTTCTTGGCACTGTTGGTTTGATTTTCATTGAAAGCAAATATATACTTAGGTAAGAGTCTACACAAACTCATAAACATTGACAATCGCGAGCATTTCATAATTATTCCTTAAGTCACTCTCACAAAACTAAGTTCAGTATGTCACATATGATCGATCACATATGAGAAAGAGTTTTCTTTAGTCGTGGTGTTATTTCTACACAAAAACACCACGAGTAACGAAAACTCTTTCTCATATGTGATCCTTCCTTCCTTTTTCATATTTCCCTTCACAGAAACAGACCCATGTTATATCCCAAAATAAAACGAACCTCATGACACATAATATGTTATCATACTGTTTATAAAAATATATGTACACGAAGACATTACAAAAATCTTATGCTTATTCTAGTCTAAGTCTCAACTACATGTAGTCTTGAAGACCCGTAAAAATTACTTTTATGCTTTCAGAAAATATGACGAAAGTGACATTACTTTACTGTGAACGACAACGAACAGTGATTGAAAAGCTAGAATCACAAAGTTAGATAGATGAAAATCTATACAATATACAATATTGAATATACAATATTGAATTCTCCCACGTAATTGCCTCCCCTCCCAAACAATACGCTCCGATATGTTCCCAAACGACAAAAGGCTACACTTGACTACAAGAATTCAAATTTCTCCGAGTTGACAAAATAGCTTACTGACGTTCTCATGCAAGCCTATAACGAGGTTTCCTTACCTGTCACAGCAAAACGGAGCTTTGTTCCGACGTAATGGTGAGCGGGATTTTCCTACGGCTAGTTGATCTTTGAACCGCGTTACAGTGTCCACTTAACGTCAACACTATTACGAGTGCGTATTATCTTCGACGTCCCTTTTGGAACAATGTTCAGTTGTTTGATACGTATGTTCAGTCCGTTGCCGTTTACATCAGTACCATGACTAGTAGTAGTATCATGACTGTTGTAAAATTAAACTAAATTGCGGAGAAATATCATAATATTATTTGATTTTTTACAATATCTAACAATTTTATTTATTATATATTTACTATGATGAAATACCTTAAAATTAATCATAATAAAAGCCAAACCTAAACAATCTAAAGAGAGTCCGTACCCATAAGGCATGGCTCCAAGAACACTAGCTGCATTCCCACATTGAATAGCAGTCGCAAATCTCTGCGCGAGATATGATCAAACTTGATACTATTTGTTTGATTTTTTTTTGCCATCACTGCTTAGTGAGACATATTTACGCTCCTTGGCTTCTTCTGCGGCCTCCGCCGCAACTCCAGCCCTCGATACCTTTCCACCGAGGCGAGAAGGGACCAACGTATCGTTACTTTTAATTGATTTGATTTTTATTTTTGTCTGTCCATATCAAGCAACCAAGACTATATTCAAATTATTGTTATTCCGTAAATGAGCAAAGTTTAAAAGAGTGAATTAACTGATAGATCCAGACGCACAGCAGAGACAGCTGAACTTTAAGTCCTGAAATATTGAAGATAAATTCTTTAAACGCAAGAGAACTGCCTTATCATCTAATATGAAGGCAACAGAACAAATTATAAGATGCAAGTAGAAACAAGTATGGCGTTGGTACTGAGGCAAATGAACGGGAAAAGTTCAACCACTTTCAAATTACTTGGACAAATATTTCTTGTTTTCTACGAAAAATCTTGTAGCATACCGAAGTGTCGCAAAGACACTTAGTAGTAAAACCAGACGCGCTTAAGTGAGAGAAACACTTGGGACGTGTCTGGCTAGCCCGGATTTTGTTTCTTCTTAAAATAATGTTTACCTTAAAGTAGCTTGAACTTTTAAATATAATGCTGAATTGTATAATGTTGAATATAGATCTTCGATATGATAAATCTGCAAACTGTAAATAGACTTTGTAGGTATTTTTACTTGAACAGATATTACAGATTCGTTTATTTAACATTAGTTTTAAATAGTAATCGTTTTAAAAGTGGCAGTAATAGATTAGTGGTTAGCATCCAGAGCCTAGAAGTTTTCTATAAAATTTTCGGAGGTGTGTGAAGCCTATAACCATGCACCGACGTGGTGCACTAAGACTAAATCCTTTCAGTTTCCTCCATAGTAACCCTAAAAAAAGGTAATAGAACCTTTTCCTAATAGTAAAACAGTATATGTGAGTATGAGTAAATGACCATCATCACGAAAATTTTATCATTCTTAAAACGATCTTTACATATCTAACTATTTTCAAAATACTTTTCTTTAACAGCAAAACTAGAAAAAACCTAGAATTTAAGGATTTTGGCGAGATTAAAATTGACACTCAATCAATCAATCAATCAAATAATATGAAACAAATTTACTGTGACACAGAGTCGAAATGATTGCGTAATCTGCTTACGTGTACATACGATCATATACATACATAGGTTAGGTTCCCAAAAATGGAACAGTATGAGGTTAAATTGTATTATTCTCAAACATATCTTTAACTAACACTAACTAATATCAAAATATATGTTTTCTTCAAAGACAAAACTTGAAAAGCCTACTTAGGATTTTTGCGAGATTAAAAGTGACACTAATTAATATGAAACAAATTGAAACGACTGCGTAAACCGCCTATGTACGTCCATACAGGAAAAAACACAGTACAAAATCAATCAAAATTACACCACCGCCTACTTGTACATTAATTACAACATCGAACACACGTCCTCTGTACGCACACAATGACAGACGTGTGCTCCACATCCAAATATTTCTAATCTCGTTTGTTCCACAATTAATTACCTCTTAATAAGGTACACGGCTTATCCGCTATCAATTGATTGGTATATGATAAATCACGTGCAATCGCTGCCAACACCCGCGCAAATTGTGAAATAATCAATTTTTCTCTAATCACTTTTGGCATTGCTAAATAGATTTGCCTTAGGTGTACCTCGGTAAATTTCTTTACGTCAAATAAATTTAATTCATTTATATAGTTACGTGTATGCTGAATTTCCTTTTCCCACGCACTTTCCGATCCCAGAGCTGCTGAAAGAAGAAACAAGCAGTCTTTGAACTAGATTTTTCTATTATATAACGTTTCTTTTTGTGGTACGTCATGTACAAAAAATAAAAATAAATCTCGTATCTTTACATCGATTTTTTTTTCGTGTCTGTAAGTATTAGTTATCTTCGTATAGTTGTTCTGAAATAGAAATCACAGTTAGAAAAATAATTATTCATAAGTCTCATTGTCTTTAAATTTTGTCAACTTAAAAATGTGTATGATATATCGATTAAAGTTTTCTGTTGTTAAAACTTACAATATTCCGTTTCACATTAGTCCAGATCAGCACAAACATAATTATCTACTGGAGCCTGCCTTGTTTGCCCCATACATACATTACTTATTAAGAGGTAGCCTGTTTGGCACATTTTTGCCTTAAAAAGCACACACAACTTCAACTTTTCTTTACGTAGAGCAAAAACAAATTTGCCGTATGGGGCCTAATCTTGCTAAACATACTTAATACTTATGTAATAATTATATAAATCTAACTAATCTCGGCTGATAAAGGCCACGCTTGTAAGTGTAACGTAATTGCCTATCGGTCGTATAGAAAGCATTTTCTATTAATGACAAGTCACCGAATTACTATTATAAGGAACGCGAGATGGATGCTTGCATTATTAAGGAGAAGCCACATATTTTAACTAAAAAATCACTTCAAAATTTGCATCTCGTGCTTCTTTCTATCTTTATGTATGTTACGCAATTCTAATTATTAGATTTAGATTTAATTTCATTACTCATGGGGCACTACATAAAATACCCGTATAAGATATATTATTCCAATTAAAATCTCATAATGAAATTAGGTTTACGAGACACTGAAATGAAAATATTTATCATAAATGACAATATTTGGAATTAAATTCCCCATTTTATGAAGTCGGTTAAAAAATATAACGTTTTTAAATATAGACGGCAACCGCACTTTTCCAACCGAAACACAAGAGTTGCTTTACAACGGTTTATGAGGGCGACGGTGGTACCTCTTCGGCCAAAACACGTATACATATTTATACAAATGAGAGTAAATATATACACATATAAATATAATTTTGCAAATGGCAAAAAATGAAACAGACTAGAGCCTTAAGAAGAAATGCGACCGCCCGAATGCGATGTCAAATATGCAGATAATAATATTATCGACGAATAGATAATCACTAATCGATCGTATGTATTAACCTTTACACTCTACAACACAAGTTACCAACTCATATCGTAAACTGAACATGCAAATATAGACTCAATCTCTACAGCTTAAAGTCCAATTAAATTTTCATCACAAGTTATTGGATGCATTAACCTTTACATATCGTAACACAACTTATCAAATCAAGCCGATACTCGTTCATTCTATTTTGAACTTTATTATCACGTTACAAAGATGAAAATCCATTGCAATTACAAATTATTGAAGCTTTTACGATAGTTTAGTCGTTATACTTAAGTTATTATCTATATTTCGACCAACAACTTCGCATACACTGTTAATACTTTCTAGACAATTGGTTTCCTTGTTATAAAGTGAAATCTTACCAAATCGATAATGGACCACACAAATTGATTATCAAATTATCATATATGTTCATCGATTAATAAAAATGATATTCTTGATCCGGATATGTCAAAGCTAAATGAATCTCATAATCAAAATAAACAATGAAGAAATAATTGTATAACATTCGAATTTATCATTGCATTTGCAATCGTATCATATGGATTTTGAAGTGGAGAAGATAGCAGAAAGAAGAAGAGAAGCAGATGCAAGAGTTCAATTAAAGTTAAGTGGTAGCTGCAGCCTATAGGATAATGTTAAGTCGAAAGACGAAAGTACTATCTGAGATCGTACGTAAATACGTTTCTACCCCTGAGCACGACACTGAGGATGGACACCTCGCTTAACTTGTAAGAGGTGCGCTTCTTCGTAAACTTACCCGATAATTCCTCTTAACTACCAACAAACCTTAGAAATCGGTTTTATACATAAATCTTCGCGAAAATTGTCGGAGCGACAATTTTTGAATTTTTAGGAACTACGTGTCTTCTTAATTTTTTGGCGGTTTTCGATTTATACAATTGTTAACTTTTTTCTTTTTTCCTGTCCGAAAGTTTTCTGAAACAAAAAACTTAACACTTTCCCTGCAGCGTTCAACACTGCTGCGTATTTCGCGCCGCAAGGCACTTGGCGCTTGTACACACCTGTGTTGTATGTACAAATCTGTATGGAATACAGGCGAATAAAAGTGCTGTGTGAATGTCGGTGCTACAAGACTGAGTGCGGATATTACATCTGTGTATTCGTAGATACACAGATACACAGGGGCTAAAAAACACAATATTTCAGTGAATTATCGGCGCATCTTCAGTTTAGAGAAATAAGGTCAGTTTAGTGCCGCCTCCCGCAATGCTGACCCGATCTAATGATGACCCGATCTCTGAGCGCCGTAGTCAAAGTGTTTAGCTGCTTTTGTAATACTAGATTATTATAAAACCGTTCGACAATAAAACCTAAATGTTCAATGTAAATGAACGTTTAATCAAATGTTTCATAAGCCTTACAAATAATATTACCACTCAGAAGTCTTCTAACAATCTCTAATAATGATATTATGAGTAATCGAAGTTGACATATAATGTCAAATTTAAAAAAATGGCGGTGCATATTTGCCGCCCTTTCTTATTCATGTGTAAGGGCGACAGTGACATAAGATGGCAAATACCAAGAATACACGATTCAATATTTCAAAAACATATTTTAACTTTGATTCCTTACTAATTGGTTTAGTTGCAATAGTTGTTGAATGAAAAAGGAAAGGTCATACATATATTAATGTATTTTAGTTACTTTCATTCCAACGACCGGCTGACAGCAATAATGAATATAACAATAAAATTTTATAAGTCATAACAAAATAACTCTCTCGTTAACCAGTTACCTAATAGCACGTAATATGTCTACGCTAGAAAGACAATTAACAAGAAACTAATACAATGCGTGTTTTAATTACGAGGACTAAGTACCAGCATTGTGCAATGACAAACCGACAAATTATTATATAATTTGCTCATAGAGAGTACGGCGGCAGATATATACCTACATTATTTTATTATTTATTGATGCATATTATAACCATAGATTTAGATTTTTCTTTTATCTAGGGTATAAACAAGATTACTTCGTCAATTATCCGACCGTCTTTTCATTTTCATTAAGAATCCATAAATCGATGATTGGTTTTTCTAATCTTATGGTTTTTAGAAATCATAATTATTAGTAAATTATCTACTGATTTAAAAATTATAAACCGAAATATGACAATGATTAAAAAATGGCGTTTAGAAAGGTAGTCTCTAAATTTCTATTTTTAAATATTTCGGTAGCGTTTCTTGTGTTATAGCATAGGCACGTACTAAATCGCAATATAGAAATATACTTCATTGTTTAAAACCTAAATATTATTAACTTGAAGTTTATCAAACTCACTTATAACTTTGAAATTACTACCGCATGCATTGGTTGATGTTCTTTTTAGATTTATAAAGTTCTATACAAAAATTAGTCAAAGTTTCAAACACAAAACTACGTCTAACTTTATCTGAATTTCACGTACAATTCGCTTACGTAACTAGCATAACTTTATGAAAACTTTATAACCAGCCATCATTTCCAAATTTTGCCAAAAATCAAAATATACTCGATAATAATATTTCAACATATAAATTATATAAATAGGTATATATGTAAGTGTAATTGTTACTAGATATGTAAACAGGTATAAGTAACTAGGTAATTACAAGGAAATAAATACTTTTACTTTTTTAATATTACTAAATAAAAGTAGGATATAAAGAAAATATGGTAAAAAACCAGTGGCGAACGCTGTGATTCGCTAATTGTCTAAGATTTTTCAACAGGCAACATTTCTTACGTAAATATGACGTACAAATGTTCCCAATGTACGTACTTACGTCATTCCTGAACACAAAATATTCAAAACAAGATCGGTAGAAATAAACAAGGATTTCTTCGCAAACCTTAAAAAGTTTTGAATCAACAAACGCTTTTACAAATCAAAGTGTTTAATATTTATTTAATACTCCTATAATATTTATCACTTTTAAATATCATCAAGATAATTAGAGAAACGTAAAAAAGATATAATATACAATGAATTGGTTTTATCATTATATTGGCTGTAAGTATCCTTATTATATAAAACTACGCACGTCTACTGTAAGAACATATACCTACTATGAACTTAAAATAACTGCTTTATGTTCTTACAACCAATATTTGACAAAAAAGTAGACTCCACACGAGGCTATTCAAATATTCCGACTCTTTGCATATCGTTATTCCGTCTACCACCTGAACTGAATTTCAACAGCATTGCCCGTTTTATACCCCTTTTAAAGTATGTGTCTGGGTTCCGTTTACTGGCTTTACGTAGGCACTTTGAAAATTACTCGCTTCCTTCCTTTTACGACGATTTTACCGTAAAATACTTACTTGCTTATGTAAGTAAGTTTACATAGTAAGTAATATTAGTATGGCTCATCAAATTATGTGGTGGGACTGAATTATTCGGAATTAAACACATACAAAAGATTAACTTCATCTTCATTTTAGTTTTTACATTCAATAGAAGATCTTCTTAATCTTAGATGTCTTTTTCACAATTTGTTATATGCACCGCCATAGTTTTTTTCAATTCCCGCCCTTTTTATACTTTTTCTTAAATCCTATCATCTCTATGGGCAGTGTCACAAATCCTCTTATCATATAAAATAACAAAGTATTTAGTGTATTAAATTCAATATTTTAACGAATTACACAAATGTAATCATTTTATTATGTTTATATAATTCATGTCAAAATGATATTGTCACATCACAAGACAATATTTATAACATAAATTAATGGCATAATATCAACATCGAATCGAATCGAAATTATGTAAGTCATGTAATTATAATATTTTTTTACCTTTATTTGGGAAACAAACAATACAATGTTACATTTATAAATAAGTACAAAAATAGGGTATATTTCAATGGAGTTTCCACCGTTATCTACTCACTAACATGAATAGAACTTGTGTTCTATTTGAGATTGGACGTGTTTGTCCATGGGCTGCAGTGACCACTTAACATCAGGTGGCCTGCATGCCCGTTT
>DWON01010126.1:0-10973 GCA_018251015.1 Phocides pigmalion okeechobee
GCATAAAATAAATATTTATGAACGCATTCGAATGTCCGTATAGAAGATGGCGTTACTTACTAATAAAAATAAAAAAATTGTCACTATTGTCAATTTTACTCTAACTAACCTATTCATTCTGCCTGAGCAGACTTTAGCATAGTTGGAACATCTGTTACATGTGAAAGGCTATTTTCTGTTGCAGGAAATATTGCTAGTGACGAAAGGAGTCGTCTAGACCCCAAGCGATTAGACATTTTTTTTTTAAAGTCACTCGACTTAAAATATTGGGAAATATGATTTCTTGTAGATTTTTCATTTAACTTTAATAAAATTTTATAAACTTACAATTTTATTAATTTATTTTTTATGACTGACTTATTTAGGTTAGACTACAGACTGCCTGATTGGTCTCCTACAATTCCTACATAACTTGTATTAACGGTAAATTATCATCAATAATGATCTGTGTCTATATAAGGCAAGTTTGAAAAATTCGCGATTAATCAAAAATCGATCTTTTGATACTCGATTTAATCGAGAATCGATTCTAGTATGTTCGATTCGAACCGAGTCAGAGATCGATTTTTTTTCAAGTGAATCGACATACCTAGTAAGTAAGTAATCTGTGACTTGAAAATCTTGGGCATAAAATTACCAAGAGGTTGTAAAATTTTCCATTTTTTCTTAATATTTTTAGATGGACGCAAATCCATAGTAAATATACTAATAGGGAAATTACTAGGCTTGATTCATATAAATAAAATAATAAGACAAAAATAGATCTCCCATAGTTCTTAAAAACATTATACAAAAGCGACTAGATATTGAACTGTAAGGCAGTCTTTTATACTATTTTATAGTCCAATCCATCCATATCAATATTTTGGATTTGGTTTAGCTGGCTTTTATAGAACAAATGGCGAAAGTGGTTGTAGGGTTAAAAAATAAAATTACTTTTATAAATTTCATTTAAAAATGTTTATTAATGAATGTAAAGCGTTTTTCTATGCAATTAACGTCTTGTGTTACACATCGTTAGAATATTCTTATTATACCAGAAGCATGGCAGATCCTAATTTGGTGGCCTGGTTATGCTGGGAGGGGAGAGGATATCTGTACACGTTGTTCAGATACCACAGGATGTTGCTATCGATAGCGTACCCCAGCCCAGTGCATTCGTGGATCACGTCGTTGCAGTAGAAACCACGGGCGCATTTCTGGCCATAAACATCGTAGAGCATTTTCTCCGAGCATTTTTCGCCGGGGCCCTGTTAAAAAGTATGTGTTTTTAAATATGAAAAATGTAAGTAAAGAGTACGTCGACCTTCTAATGTTATATGATTGTTGCAGCCTATGGATGTCCACAACCAACCTCAAACACGACTAAACTACTAATGGAGTAGTTGCTACTCCCAAAACGTACTTTCGTAAACATGAGTGTATCCCATCATATACGAGTATGCATTTCACCACAACTCTTTGCTCCGCTGTGCATATCGTAAACGATGTAATATGTTGAGGAATATCGTGTTCGGTCGGGACATTGATGGGGTACTGCTAGTGAAAAGAGTGGAGAAATGTACAAAGGCGTCACCGTTATACTTATATTTTTTTATGTGAGGAGAGTAGCAAACGAACATTCAAATCACCTGATGTTAAGTAGCCCATAGACATCCACGTACAACCACAAACACGACCGAAATCCTATCTGAACTCCAACGTAGATACGTTGCTACTCCTGAGGACTAAAATGGTCGCTCCACTTTGAAGTGTAGTCAGCAACCGCATCTCTCCAACCGAAACACAAGTAATGCTTGTGCAAAGTGGTATCTCCCCGGTCGAACTATAGTTCTCCCACCTTTAGATCTATATCTGTTTTATAATAGCAGTGTTAAACGCTTTGTTTTGTTTTGGAACGAATTATGGAAAAGATAAGCCAGGCAATCCAGCTTAGTTGTTGATAATAGTTGTTATTTGAACTTACCAAAAAAGCAATAAACGAGAGTAACGACATTTCTGTATAAAAGCCATAGATTGAGTCAAAGAACAAAAAGCTGTTTTATTCTAACATAGATGGCGCTATATGCAGTGATATTGCACTTTTACGTGTTACATCTGCGGACACAACTTCATCCCACTCTAAAACTTCACTCTGACTTGTTACCAAAACAAGCCGAAAGAACGTAATTATCACTTATACAGATAACAAAAACATCACGTGTTTTAATCAGCTCTGTTTTTACCCTATAGTATAATGGAAAGAAATCTATGCAAGGAATCAAAAAAATACGCAAATTTCTATGTTCTGTTTTGTCCTTTAAATTTCCAAAATTCCCTTTCTTTGTGTCACTTCCGCTAAAAGAGCCTATCAGCAATATTTCAGGATTTCAGGTTTAGCGCTTTCGGTTGTGCATTGCTTCTTAAGTCGGTCAGTCACCTTAAACTTTAATACATAGTAATAAATAAGTTAAAATTCTGACCCGGTAGCAGTCGAGTCGGTTGCCGCAGACCTCGTTCACATAAGTTCCACGTTCGCATCTCTTGTACTGTTTGCCACCTTTCGTTATGTCGCATTTCTCGTGGTTCGGCAACAAACTATCAATACCCTCGCATACTGGGCACTCCACCAACACTCTGGTAATTTTAAGTGGGTTATTAAAATAGGTTAATGATTAAGATTACGACTTCTCAAATGCGGAATGTTCCCATTAGAGTATTGGTATATCAAACTATTTGTTCTAAGCAACTGCCGTCCATCTGAACTTTAAAATTTTTGTCGACTGTAAACAAATAAGTATTTAAGATGGACGCAGCTCGCACTTGGAAATTACGCCCATGCGGAAGATCCAAGATGAGAATCGCTGGCTTATGATTACCTCAGACTTTTAGAAGTTATATACGCATAATAAATTAATTATCACTTACTTTAAAATTTGCGGAAAACAATGTAAGGTAAATCGAGTTCCCCCTAAAGATCTTAATAATGTGAAAGTCTAACAATTCGCACTTAGTCAGCGTCGTGAACAAAGTCTAACTTTTCTCATTCTGAAAGGAGACCCGTGTTGGGTACAGCAATGAGTTAATGGTGTGACGATAACAGAAGCATCCGTAGTCCCGCTTGAGAAAATCGTAAACGGTCAACAAAGTTAAGTAACGTCGACTACGGTCGGCAACTGTACGGGTGGCCATTAGTGATAAATATGTTTTTTATTTCAACAGTATGTAATACACATTTATGAATAGGAAGCTTTCTATCGGCCCCCATTAATTTCTATGAATTCTTTATTATTATATTCCTTCTTATTTAGTTGTTACATGCCCAATTATTTTACCACTCACCTTAGACGATTTCTTCACGCGGTTGCAGGAGATTGGGATACTGCATGAATGCCTCCATCGAAAAAAATTGTACAACAGATACTGAAAAGCTATCACAACGATAATTGGCTATGACATCTTCTGTAGACATATAGGCTACACATATAGACAATTATATAGAATAATTATAGCATATGTAGGTACATTTATATCTACGAGTGCGTACAAATGTGTCGTTACATTGAGGGTGTTATCAAACAAATATTAGCTATTTAAATAAATATGTACATTATAGGTACTGGTTGTTGATAAATGTGTCACTTGAAAACTAAACGACAGATCTGAATTATTTTATTAAATAATCCTCTATCTTTTAATATAATCTTTTAAAGTACAAGTTTTTTTTTAGAAAAATAGGAAAGTATTTCTAATTCAATAAAAAGCAATTTTCGCTATGGATTTTTTGTCTGAACAAATAAGAGTAGGTAGCGTTACTTAATCACAGTATCACATCGCTTATGACCACTTGATTAATGCATAACATAAAGTGCATGCTAAGAATGTTGTTTAATAATATAATACTTTATCTAATAGATAATAAAATCGATAATCACTGATAAATATAAAGTTGGCCCAATATCTAAAAATAAAATTCTACCACTGTGTATCATGCAACGATTGAATGTAACTTAGAACAAGTTAAATATTACTTAGTTATTATCATTTATTTGTTTTATCACACCCAAATAGAAAAAATGGTACGGCAATATTTTCTTAGTCAAACCCCAAAAACGTTTATTTTATCTGCATCCAATTCCTATATTTGTTGGGATGAATCATTGTACTCGTAAATGCAGTATTTTTGGAAGTCTTGGTCAATTTGCAATGAATTTTACTGCTCAAAAGCGTCTTCATTATAACTATTTAATCTAAAATAATTTATTTGTTAAATAAGTAACATGTAAAAATGTTACTGACTTACATCATGAAGCAGAAACATTTAAAAACAAATATTGAACATCCACATTTTCTTTCTTCTCTCGCGTCCACTAAGTGAGCTTTGTTTTGACTCTCCCTGTTTGATAAAGCTTAAAAGCTTATACAGAACTTAACCTAAGCTTTAGGCAATGAACATCAAAAGCTCCATCCAGAATTGCTGATTAAGGTTACCCCGTGACGTCAGTGGGTTCTTCCCTTTCAATGAAGTTGTGAGTATCGGACCCTCGGTAGTGTGCCGAGCAAGCGCCGGCCAACATCAGAAGTAAAGCCAGAGAAAACATTTTCGCTGAGTTCTAGAGATAGAAAAAATATTAAATTTTTGTGCTTAAAATTGTATTGTCACATTTTATTTCAAGGAACAAGTATCAGGTATAGGTAACTTGGTACAAATCTATATGGGTAAATCGTGTTGAGGTCGGTAGTAATAAGGCCCAAGTGAATATTGATAGAAAATTCATTTTCAGCAAGATATGGTCCTCCTAATGTAGTATCATATCGTGGATATTCATAATACCTCGTCGATCCATTTTCAGCAGGATTCTGTGCTAAAGTAGGATCATTATTATAATGAACTGCTTGTTTCTTATTTACATTTCATAAAAAAACAATCTTGACCTATTATTGATATTAAACTCATCCAGACGAATTTCTTGGGAAACTATCTTAAGATTTTATGAATGAGCTAAATATCTGTAGGTGTTGCGAATTCGTAATCTGTTTTACTAGGAATTCAGTCGGAGGATTGTACCACGTTCTACGTGTAAGTGGAGTAGTCAAATACTAAAAAGGGATATTTGTGTGTAATTGTGTACTTGTGTATTATAAGATAACTGCCAAGTCCCAAGTGTCAAAATGTATTTTAAAGATAAGAGGTAATGGACTTGAAACATTAGGTATTTTTCTGAAATGAAATTGAAAGAATACGTCGTAACACTTCTGACGTCTGCGGGGTCGGTGTTTGTCCGAACACTCAGATCCAGGTCCGGATTAACCACAGGAGCAATTGAGATTTGATATAAATCTCAACCGGTTGTTAATAGGCCGGTCTGACAGCGACTTATCTCCTATATGAAAAATATAATATTCTATTTAACTTCATCCCGTCCCATCACCCCAGAGTATCCTCAGATAATCGAAAGGGTTAAGACATAGTTCACCATGTTACTAATTGATAGAGAACGTTATCCTTAAGAAACCTACATGGCTGATAGTTTTTCATAAAATTTTCACAAATTTGTAGTCTTGGCCCGCACCTGGCTTTGTGGCTGTGATGGATGGATAGTAATGGGTTGATGATGGTGAAAAAAAATAAATTGTTATGTAGGTTCAGTTTCAGGCGATTTCATTTCGGTCCCCAGTCCGGACCTGCTCAGATCACATTGTTTGTCACGTCGTGGCTTACACCACGTATCCAAATCTATTTCAGGCTTCATGACCAATAAATTTGTTTCCGCCGGAAATATCGCCGCAAAACATGTTTTTGTTTATAGGAGAAATATTTCTACAAGTCTGCTGATGTCGGCACCTATTTAGAGGACAAGATATATCAATAGTTATGTAACTTCTAAAGTACATCCCAGTTTTAACTACTGAAATAATTCAAAATTGCTTATGTAAACCAAATAATAACATATATACCTGCTCGGTTTTTTTGTTATTTAAGAATATTTTTAAGGATATATCGTAAAACTATAGTTCATTAAAATGATAATGTAGGTTGTTGTTGTGTTTTATTTGATCCAATGAAACCATATTCAACATGTTTTCGTAATTATATATAGCGAGCTTGTCCAGAAAATAAATAAAGCAACCGTTATAACTGAAATAAAAGTGAAAAGATTTCATTTGCGAGTCACTGACTTGAATTTATATTTATCGTAAAACGTCATTCCAATAATACCAAATACATGAGACACGTGGCAACTTGTTGATTATTAATAAACCGGCGAACACTGCTGCTGATGTTCGATTTGATTCCAAACTTGAGCATTATTAAAGAGCCTTGGAAGCCGAAGTGAGTCAAATTAATTGGCACGGGCAACGCAGTGTATGTAAACGGAACGATGTTTTGCGCAAGCGCCGCCCGCCCAAACGTCTGTCCACAAATGCGCACTCGAGTGATACACTTCGTGCAACGTGGATGTATCAGTGCAATTATTGTGACAAATATTAATACGTGATAAATATTTTTAATAAAGAAATAAAATAATCCTCGAAATCAATTGCTATTTAAAATAAATCGTGGTTAAAGACTAGTGTTGTTATAATATAAATAAAAAAAAATAACAATGGGTATGATTTCACGAGTGCGCGGTAGAATCAGAAGCGATTCTTTCTCGAAGATTCCCACGTTAAGGTCTGAAGATAAAATAGCCAATACTGGTAAGTATTAAATAATATTAATAAACAAAAGAGGGAGGGTTCAACAAATATAAATATTTGTACTCAGGCAAACTAAATATTCATATATCATGAGAGTATTTATTATTAATACAAATGCATTTGTTGAGTGAGTTGAGTGAGAGTGACCTATAAACCTAGTTCGGACTACGTACGAACATTAGACGCCAAAGTTTTAAACAATAGCGTCACATTATATCGTTAAAGTAATAAATAATGTAACTATTAAATAATGTTGCTTCAACTAAATCAAAAGAATATGATTAAATATATGACGTTAGGTGTAATTAGAATGTAGTATTTATATAAAAGTTGGTAGATCTAAATGACGTGTAATTTGTAAGATGAAAACTACTGATAGCGGACGCGGTAAGCAAGCTACAGAGCAAAAAGTCCCCGCGAAATATATTTTAAATTAAAGTAACTTTTTAATAGGTTTGACTGGGGAAGTATCTCTGCTGCCCTCGAAGTACATCGCGAAGCAGTTCTTATAATTTGGGGGTGCAGTTGCCGGGCACACGGGTTCGAGTGCTTAAGCCGACCACCTTGATAATGCATCTATCTGCGTATCAAATAGAACTCCAGTCCTGTTTTTTGAGGTTTTAAATTGGGTTGCAGTGAATACTTAATATCAAGTGGACTGCATGTTCATCCACATAAAATTTGTTACCTTTTCATATAAACATACTTTATTTTTCCAGTAAAACTAATAACATTTTGATTTTTATAGTGTGGCTAATATCACTGGTCCTTCTCCTGCCGTATTGGGCGCCACGTGGATTGTTCGTTGCCTTGGGTGGTGCGTGGCTGATGGCTGCCTACACATGCCTCGTGCTGCCTGTGCTCATATCAGCCAACTATAGGTATCCTGCGAGATGGTACCCAGCTGTGGTCAAGCTCGCACATGGTAAGCTATAATCTTCACTCATGTTATAAAAATTCCGAATAAATGACATCCCTACAACGAATATTTATAACTACAACATATTTTGCTTCGACAAAAAATTTTTTGCTTTTGTAATGGTCAGAAATAACTGCAAATTTCTATATTTATTCGTAACACATATATTGGAAAGCATAATATCGGTGTCTTCATTGTTTGTGGGTGAAGGTATGAGGTAATTGATAGTCGTATTTTAAATGCACTACATTTAATATTTGCATAAAAATTTGTGAATGGCAAATAGAAGCTTTTTCAACAGCTTCAGTAAACAATAGTGTTGTTTACAAAATTGTTTACAAAAGTAGTGCCAATCACAATAACATTTGCTTCGATGGTAATTTCTAAATTTAGATTTAGGTCTAGACAATCATCGTTAAATTGGTAGTCAATAATCGTTCATTGTACATTAAAAAAATTTATAAATACCCAAATGAAGATACATACACTTTAAATGTGTTTTTATTTTCGAGTTTCACCAAGTTCAAATGGCATTAAATGGTAAAGTAATCGTCTCCGGGATAGCTCTAACAACTTCTTGAACATAACAAGTAGAGGAATAGGCTGCCGTTATATTAATCACTGTTCACAAAGCCATGTAAAGATAAACAAATAATGTAGAAACCTAAAATTTAGGTATGAATCTTTGTTACTTGAATAAGGAATTATTATTATCTTTATATAAACTTCATATATTCAAAGTCATAAACTGAACGATAAAAGAGGAAATAAAGATTGAGAAAAGTTAAGGAAACATAACTGAAGTCGTCCAAAATAAAATTTCTTTCATGTCGCTGTATACGTATAATAAATATGTCTATATTTATGCTCAAAAGGTATTTGAACGAGTATCGTTATTTACATGATTCTGAGTTTATCATAATATAGTTTGATGCTGAAACCAACTATAAAAATACTTGCCAAATGTAAATACATGTTCGATTCATTGATGTTGATATTGCATGAATGCTATCTTTATACTACAACAGTGCACTTTTTAGACCTAATGTCATTGTCCTAATCATGTCTAGAAAAACAAGGTAGCGGTTTAACAACGTAGCAAAACAACCACAGATATCAAACTAAGATCCGATATATCCGAAAATGAAACAAAGTGTTTTCCAAATGTGCTAGCAGAATAATTATACTGTATATAATGATAGACAATTAGAGGTCGTGATTTGAAACACTACTATCAGGTCGATGATACTACAGAGGGTGGATCAATCTCGTGCGCAAAGACCATGAAGTATGAGTCGTCCAGATCCATCTTCCCAGAAGAAGTGTGTTTTGGAGTTTCTTTCGCCGCTTCTTCTCCAAAACAAAACAACTTACGAGTCGATGGTAGTTATTGACATTCAAAAAGAGTTCTGTAAAGTATCTGTGCATAAAAATATTTTGATTTTGACCTTGGTGGTCACGAAAAGTTAGTGGTTCTTATTTTTTATAATGTGACTCAGAAAAGACAACAGCTTGATATAGTCACAAATTGTCGCGCCAAGGAAAAGATAGGAATAGGGGCTATCTGCCTCGACAATAGCTTATCAGGTATTACGCAGGGAGGAACTAGTGCCCCGCTAAGTCTTTATAAACGCCGAGACACTGCCGAGAGAATTTTAGTGGGTTAAAAATCCGATTTATCCCGATCTATACCCGAAGAGGTTGGGTATCTTTGGAAGATCAGTTCGACAGTCGAATAGTGACTAAAGTTCATTAATCTTTGGCTATTTACTCGAAAAATTGAAACGATACATGCGTTTGTAACGCATGATAGTGTTTACACGTTTACTGTTGAAGAGTCGGGTCATTGCCGATCAGAAACTGAATGGAGCGAGCTGGCGGTAGGCCAGCGCATGTGCGTCATTGGCTTCTCTTTTTCAAGATTAAACAAAAACACATGGCTAGCATTCATCCATAATCATAAAGTGCATTCCCGAAAATATTTTTTTGTTCTGTCGAATTATTTGCGTCGTGTACATATAGTACTTCTTAGTCGTGTTTATTTTACATGTTTTTTATGGTGAAATGTAGCAAACGAGCTAGCAGGCCGTCTTCTGTTACATGGACTCTGCAGTCCGTGGACATCCACGTCATCAAACAAGACTACCACTTCTCCATTGGAGACACAAGTAACAATTTACGACGGATTACGACCGGCGGTGGAACGGCTCCGGTCGAACTGTAGTTCTATTTTGAAACCCACCAGCTCGTAATTTTTTAGGAAAAAATTAAGTACAAACAAGTACCTTTTATTAATTTGCCTTGATTTCTAAAGTAATTGCATATGACTTGCTATACTTGAGTACATATTTTTAAACAAAATTAATGAAAATATTTTACTAACTAATGATAATAACCGTGAAGATTATGATGATAAAATATTTATTCTTACCAGAGTCGGTTGTTTGGTTTGCGTTTGAAGTATTTCTTCTTGTGAAGGGGTTGCTCTGAACTGACTATCCTGAGCAAAGGGTAGCCTTTTTATACTAAACTTTCTTTAACAAAAAACAAAGACACTGTTAGCTGTGATGGCATTATACAATAATTAATAATTCAAGTAAATGAAAAATTATTCTCAAAATTCTTATTATTTTATTCGCATAAGTAACATTCTTCTTCAATAGTGGAAGACATGTACATAAAAAAATGGAGTTTGAAATTTTCTAAGAGTACCTATTTGAAAATGTCGCGGCTACCTTTTTACATACGTAGATACCGGGAAAATCCAACTAATTACAAGTGCCTACTTCTTTTGTTTATGTGAACAATAGCACTTTTAGAAACAAGTGAGTACAATGTTATGAAAAATTGGCAACTTAGCGCTACACAGCTAATTAAAAAAAAATGTTGTTTTGTTGGCTACATGTTGTATTAACTCTTTACATTATTTTTTGCTAACATTTTCTCTTGTCTTATAAAATTCAAGAAAATTCTATGCAAATGAGGGAAAATGCTGCGAGACGGAAACTTGTGGTCTCAGAACTGGACAATGTGAAATGACAGGTCTTCACCCATCGCCCTCGAAGCTCGTCGCTAAGGGACTTTATTTTAGTTATTATAATAAAAAAAGTATCTCGTATAAAAATCACATACAGAAGGGACGCAAAATAAAAGTTTATTATTTTTATTGGCGGAAGTGTTAAATGTACTTACGAATCTCTGTCATTAAGACTACATGAAATTAATGAGACCACAGGAATTAAAGATCCAATGAACAACAATCCACATCCATGTATCCAATGGATTGGAATGAATTCTATTAGGCTTTTCCTCGTGTACAAAATGTTTGCTTTAGCACGCTCTTCAAACTAAAAAATAGCCCAGCTTTAGATAG
>DWON01010127.1:0-10973 GCA_018251015.1 Phocides pigmalion okeechobee
CTCCCTTTAGATTGTTTAAGTTAGGTTTTTATTTTAATTAGTTTTAAGATTTTCATCATTGTATATATGATAATAAATAATTGATTTAATTAAAAAAATACATGTACATATGTATATTAGTTAGTGGAGATTTTAGAAATAAATCATGATACCGTTCATGAATATTCTACGAATGTCCATTTAAAGTCCCTTAATCTTTTGAACAAGTTTATCAATGAGTCCGCGCTCCGTATTGTAGTGAGTACCGTTATGTTTAAAGGGCAGACTTAATTTCGATGACTTGTGTTTTAGTTACTAACGAGGTTCTTTACATAGTACGGAACATGCATGGATCATGCAGCCCCATGCATTTTGACATTATCATCTCATTATTGTTTAAAAATCACTTGATGTTAAGTAATCGCAGCCCATAGACATCTACGTACAGCCACAAACACGACTGAAATCCCATCTGAGCTCGAACGTAGACACGTTGCTACTCCTTAGGACTAACGGTCGCCCAGCTTCAAGGTGTAGCCAGCAACAGCACCTCTCAAACCGAAACACAAGTAGTGCTGTACGGCGGATTATGAGAGTGGCGGTGGTACCTATAGTTCTCCCACCTTTAAAAAATTACACAAACTTTGTAACAAGATTGCAAGATACTATTGTGCATGTTACAAATTGTAAATGGTCACTGCGGAACTTGGACATCCACCTTCAACGTCAAATAGGACAAATATGTCTGTATCGTGAATAGATGAGCTACTTCTGAGGAATAAGACAATCACCACGCTACTAAATATACGTGGTAACCTCACTTCTTCAATTGAAATACAAAAAAAAACTTGATGGTGGATTGCTAGGACGGCGATGGTACCTCCCCGGTCGAAATATAGTTGTACAACACATTCAAATATCCATCCATCCGTAAGCTTTTACGCGTTCGCTGCTGGACATAGGCTTCCCCTAGATGGCGCCACTCAGATCCGTTCCGTGTCCTCTGCATCAACCGGTTACCCGCTGTCCTTATCAGGTCTTCGTTCTACCTAGTTGGGGAAGCGCCCTGTGCTCCTTTTGCCTAGACGTGGTCGCCACTCAAGGACCTCTTCCCCTGTTACAATGTTTACTTATAAATGGAAATTTATTTTTGTAACTAGTATCACTGAGAAATTTTATTATCTGGCAACTTTATTACCTTTACTAGGTAACAATTCATTGCGTTAAATGTACAATCTTTACTTTTTACAGAAAACGACCTTAACATCGTACATTGAGAGCGAGACAGATAAAAAATCACGCTAACTAATCTTAAAGTTTAGTCACGCGTCTGTAAGTCAGTTTATAGAGATGCTGTGTTTATTCCTCCTTATGTTTAACACTATGACTGCGGCGCGGATATATATGATCGGGTTAGTATTGCGGTAGGCGGCCCAAAACTGGAGTTTATTTGATTAGAATGAAGATACGGCGACAAATTACTGAAATATTGTATTTTTTAACATCTGTGTATCATCTACGAATACACAGACGTAGTGTCCGCCCCCAGTCTTCTAGCGCGGACGTAAAAACAGCACTTTTGTTCGCCCGTAATCCATAAAATTATTGTGTCCGTACAACACAGGTGTGTAGGAGCCGCAAACGCGTCGCGCCCAGAATAACACAGCAGTGTTGTAGCCGCAGGGAATGTGTTAATATTAAAAGAGTAGGAAGCGGGCGTATAAGCCATCTTATCTTAAGTGGTCGGTGCAGCCCATATTCATCCAAATCCAACATCAAACAAATTTGTAGTTTGTTCGAAGATGCGCTGTCACCAAACAAGGCTGTAGTTTTGTTGAGTTTGTACGTAGATGCGCAGTTACTCCTTAGGACAAAAGTTGTCGCTTCGCTTGTAATCGAAAGTGTAGCCGGAAAGCGTATAGCATAGTCTATGGCGGACTATGGATGTGGCGGTGGTACCTTCTTAGAGGAACTAAAGTTGTACCACCTGCCGTTTTGATTATAAGTAAAATCAACACATTTATAATCGAACCTTATATTTTAAAAGCCTAGTTACTCTTTTTTCATTACTTAAAAGATAACGGGGCCTAAGAATGCACACGGACAAAAGGAAAAATATATTATCTACTATATTGCTGGTTGGAGTAAAAAACTTATGCAAAAAGAATAGAGAACCGATAATACCTGCAGGGATGTTGAAATATTGCTTGATTATTTTAATTTATTAGTGACTTTAATGACTTCATTATTATAATTCACTAGTGATTTTGATGACTTCATTATTATAATTCATTAGTGATTTTGATGACTTCATTACTGTAATTCACTAGTGATTTTGATGACTTCATTATTGTATTTCTCTAGTGATTTTAATGACTTGATTTTTGTATTTCACTAGTGACTTTGATGACTTCATTATTGTAATTCACTAGTGACTTCATTTTTTGTAATGAGTAGCGATTTTAATGACTTGATTATTATAATTCACTAGTGATTTTAATGAATTAATTATTTTAATTCACTAGTCACTTTGATGACTTGATTATTGTAATTCACTAAAGACTTTAATGACTTGATTATTGTAATTCACTAATGACGTCAATGACTTGATTATTGTAGTTCATTAATGACGTTAGTTAACTGTTATCATTAACGTTTAACAAGCAGAAAGAATGAATGATTTTAATTAATGTACATGGATTACTTTACATGTGTATTAAGAAAATCACAGGTCTTCATGTAACCAAATATTTCAAAACTAAATTAAATTATTAAAAAGCGAGTTTGAACATAAAAAAAATTAACAATAATTCCTCAAGTAAAGTACTGCATCTAGAATGTTATTATTGACGATAAATTTTAACATACTATCATTGGCGGGGTAATTGTCAGGTTAGTAATATTTTTACATTGTTTAGTTTAAGGCTTTAGTATAATTAGTTTTCAGGTATTCCATGTTAGATTTGTAACTATAACACTTAATGTGATAAATCCGTGTTTTAACGTAACATTATTTTATTATTTTAACATTTTCCCTGGGTTCTAAAATTGCATTTCGACTAGAGAGATACGACCACCACTCTTAATCCGCTTTGAAGCATCTCTTGTGTTTCGGTTGGAGAAGTACGCTTAACGTTTACATCGAGGCGATCTTAGTCCTGAGAAGTAGAGACAGCTGTACGTTAACTTAGCAGTTTTTTTGGGTATTTACGTCTTTATGTGCCTGTGGCACTAAAACATTAATCATGAGTACCCGTTATATACTAAAATGTATGAATTCTGCGGTGAATTTAGATTTTTTTCTGGGTATTTGCGTCTTTTTGTGTTTGTAGCACTAAAACGTTAATCATGAGTACCCGTTATATAGTTAAGTGTATAAATTCCGCGATAAATTTAGATGGTTTTCTGGGTATTTACGGGTTTGTGTGTCTGTGGCGTTCACTGTACATATTTTTGACGTAAAATTCACATTGGTACGTTCCTGAAGGCGAAATAAGGATTTACGTAAGTCGTTTCGACACATCCCTAATCTAAAACGATTGTGCATTTAGTTTTTGCGGCTGGTTAAAAATAGATGGACACTGCTCCGAAGCCGTATTATGTGGAGTGCATCCATAACTGTTGCTTAGAAATCCTCGTCCGAGACTTTTTGTTTGAAAGATCCTTTATCTATTTCCCTTTGTTGTTCAGTGGTCTGTTACAACTTTCATTTACTTTTAGTTTACTTTTACTAACGTTATTCGATTATTTAACTATAAAATTATACTAATTAGTAGAAGAAAATAACAACCTGAGGAAACTTGAGAGTTCTCAAAGGCGTGTAAAGTTACCAATCCGTACTTAGGGTTAATGAACTTTATTCTCATAAGCAATTTCACGTTCACTTTCATAATAAGAACAATACTTGAAGTTATGGTGAAGGAAAACAACGCGAGGAAGCCTGCATGCCTGATAGTTCTTTATGAATTTGTTAAAGGTGTACAAAGTCTATCATTCCACATTCAAGGTTAATGAACTTTATTCTCATTAGCAATTAGACATTGACTTACATAATAAGAACAATGTTTGGAGTTATGGTGAAGGAAAACAATCTGAGGAAACCTGCATGCTTAAGAATTCTTTATAAAGTTCCCAAAGATATGTAAAGTCTATCATTTTGCACTTAGGGTTAATAGACTTTATTGTCAAAATTACACCTTCACTTACATAAGAAGATATTAAAACATAATTTTAAATGTTAAAACTAATTGTAATCAAAACCAAAATATTTTTATTCAAAGTACATTCTTTACAGAACTCTTTTTGAACGACAATAAACTACCGCCGACTCGTAAGGTGTTTCGTTTTGGAGAAGAGTCGGCGAAAGAATCTCCAAAACACACATCTTTTCTATCTTTAAAATGTAATTTACAAATAATAACTTAAACTAATGGAGCAAATGGAGCTGGAGTCGTTTCTGACCAAATGAGCTTATCATTTAGATAATCATTGGTCTTGTAATATGCCTTTTTACACAATGTTTGTTTAATTAATTTAAACTTCTTTTCTGATAGATTTGTGATATGTTTCGGTATTTTATTGTAGTAGCGAATACAGTTTCCCATGAATTATTTGGCTACTTTACATAATCTATATTTAGGGGCAGCCAATTTATCCTTGTTTCTTGTATTAAAACCTAACCTAAACAATCTAAAGGGAGTCCGTGCCCGTGCGGCATGGTACAACAACGTTAGCTGCATTCCTGCGTTGTATAGCGATCACAATTATCTGCGCGAGATATGAACCAGCTCTATTGTAAATTAACAATTTCCTGCGCCGTACAACACCGCTGTGTAATGCGTAGCGCAATGCACTTGCGGCTGGTACACACCTATGTACCATGTTTGTACGTAAAAATGTGTATGGATTATGGACGAACATATGTTCTGTGTTTTGTCACTTGAGCTACAATAATTGATACCAAAATATAGTATAATTCATAGCAATAGTAGTAAAGAAATATATAGACAAAATAAGAAAAAATAGGAAAAAAATGGGAGAAAAAAAGTTCGACCGGGGAGGTGCCACCGTCGCACTCATAATCCGCCGTAAAGCATTATGTTTTGATTGGAGAGGTGCGGTTGCCGGCTACACTTTGAAGCGAGCGACATCTTAGTCCTCAGGAGTAGTAACGTATCTACGTTCAAGCTCAGATAGGATTTCGGTCGTGTTTGTGGTTGCGCGTGGATATCTATGGGCTGCACTACTTATCATCAGGTAGTTTGCAAGCTCGTTTGCTACTCTTCTCATATAAAAAATGTAAGTTTGAATATAGTTTTATATTCAAAATGTTTCAACTAAGTAGGTCCTTATGTTTTAATCGCCCTGTTTCTAAATAAACATAACAATATGCGCTTATTTCAGCGTAAAGAGAGCTTGTAGAGTGGCTGATTTACGGTGAAGAGCGGGTCAGAGCTTGTAAGAATAGGGTTGCCAGTTGTATTTTGGGGCTTTCGGATAAAATTTTCTTGTAATCGTCGTGTTGGCTTAGACTATTTTTTGTCATGGTTGTCTTAATACTACTGAGTATTAAATTAAGGGAATAAGTATTAAATATTAAATTATTTCGGTTAATTATATGCACATTGACTTACGTGATTACTACGATACAACACCTGTCTACGGAAGGCTTTATGAATTTATCCATTGTAGAATAATGATTATTGATTAATGGTAAATAAGAACATCAATAATTAAAAAAGAATTTGGGAAAATACTGTTATTTTATTACACTAGACTAAGAAACATATAAAAGCATCTACAACTTTTGTCTGCTCATTTGCTATATTATTGTTAAAAGCGCTAGTTTTTGAAGGTGTTCAAATTTCATTGACAAGATACAAAAAAAAATCAGGCCAAAAAGTAAAGTAAATCCAATAGGTAGGCAACCCTAACGAGTGATCGCTCGCTAATCTCTGTCAGCGCTGCAACCGCTGAAGGATTAACGTCTCTTTGTGTTGAATTAACCTGTACTTTATTTAAACGCATCTCTTGTTAATTGTTTTTTGATTGTTCTAAACTCCACCCGTTTTTGAGATGAACGAATTTTATACAAAATGTATTATTACAACTAGAACTTCAATGTTAGATGGTTTGTTTTTGGATCAGACTTTTTATTATATACTAGCTGTACCCTGCGCGCGTTGCTACGCAATTTTTTCTGCCGAAAATTGGTCGTACCAACTCAGAAACCTACGTGGGCTCATGCACAACAACTTTGCTAAAGATCATCGCATGATCAAATGCATAGTTTACGAGTTTATAACGGACATACAGACAAACATTCATTTTTATATATAAGAAAGTTTTTTTTAAAGAACAAAAAATAATGTAAAAAAACGGTTTTTAATTGGACCAAAGTTTTTATTCTGTATTTTTACAAAGTAACCAGTAATATAAACGCATCCTTCTTATTTGGAATAGATTTTTATTTTGTATTTTTAACACAATATGAAATACCGCGAAAATATTTATTTTTACGAAATGATAAACGAGCAGAAGCTGTCCATCAGGTGGACTGCATTTCCACCTGATGGTAAGCATCTGCTTATAAATATATGTAAACAATTACATATAGAAAATAAAGTTTTATCTGAATACGACCACAGTTGCGTTATCACTCTTGAGGACCTTTAATTTAAGTTGATAACCTTTTTCCAAAATGCAAGAATTTGTACTAGATTAATAGTAGCATATACAGCCTCCATGTTACTAATATTTTATACTTTAAAGTTATATTTTCATCGTGTTTCCATGGGCTGTAATGACCACTTAACATCAGGTGGGCTGCATGCCCGTTTCTTACTCTTTCACAATAAAAAAAAGTAAAAAAACAAAATCACAATGCATCAATGTTGTATATAATATTAGGCATGAAGATAGGATCATTATTATTTTAATTGTAAATAGTTACACGTGGAAATGTCTATAATATAATTATAATGAAGTAATTAAAAACGCATTATGTTTTTTATGCAATACATATTTTACATCGTGTGCTAATTATGCCTTACTAATACTCTGATAAAATATCGATTAACAACTAAATCGATTGTTGCATTATTTATCGATTAATTGTTTTAGGTTATACGGGAGAATTAGTTCGACCGGGGAGGTACCATCGTCGCCCTCTTAATCCGCCGTAAACCATTACTGGTGTTTATGTTGGAGAAGTGCAGTTGTCGGCTACATTCTTAAGCGAGGCGACCATCTTAGTCCTCAGTAGCAACGCATCTACGTTGGAGCTCAGAGAGGATTTCGTATTTGTAGTTGTATGTGGATGTCTACTTGTCTATATGCGACTATTTAACATCAGGTAGTTTGCATACTCATTTGCTACTCTTCTCATATAAAAAAAATCTATCGGCGGATTTTGAGTGCGGATGTGCTACCTCCCCGGTAGAACTATAGTTCTCCTTAATAAATATCCTTTATATGATTAAACGTCGTCTTTTTTAAACGAGGTTTTTAAGATGTCAGCCAGGCGTAAATGGGTAAAATATAGATTATAAGTGACGTATGACAGAATGACATAAGTGCAATAAACATTAACTCCTTGACACTTCAACAATCAAAACGTCCGAGCATACAGTTGTCATTCACAGGACTTACGTCATTGCAATGATTGCTTAATATCCCTGTCACAGATAATAAACAGGTATGACTGTTAACTATTCCTTTATTATTTACTAGCGACCCGGCCTAGCTTCGCTCGGGGTTCGAGTTTATATTTACCCACATTTTTCTTCCATACATGCATTAAGTCAGTACCTAGTTGCAAAAACTAACTAATTAGAAACATCTATTTCGAACGACTGAATTACTATATTGAACTCAACTATTAAATTTCTCGCCCGATTAAAAAAAATACTTATTATGCACCAAAAATTTCTCAGGAATCACTTATGTTGTTGAAAACTGTGAGAAAATACGTTCATTACTTTTTGAGTTTAACACGAACAGACAGACAGACAGATGCGACTAGCATTATCCTGTGGTTTTGGCTGTGAAATATAAGCTTAAAAGCCTGATAATCTACTGATTATGCTTTGCGCAATACCTAGTTTAAAAATATTACTTGTCTTAACTATAATTAGTTTTAGTTATAACCCCTCTATTTTATTTATTTATCTTGCATTTATATTCCGTGTAAATTATTATAATATTATTATAATAGAACTTAATAAATAGAATAGAATAGATAGAAAAAGATAATGATTATCTATGGTATTATATATTTCATTCCATATTTAATATTAATTTCTTAATTTTATTTTCAATAACCATCAAAATGGACGTATGATTTCTGCCGGGCGCCCGTGTCTATTTTTAGTCCAAAGGCGCCATCTTTGAGCCCTATAAGCCTTATAAACTTAAAAACACAACCATCCTCACTTGAGAAGCTCTCATCCCAGAGGAAGTTTTAAGCCATTCGTATGATTTACTTTCACTTCAAAAAGAGCTCTTTATCTGTTTAGACATTAGTCGTTCAAATGACAAAGTACACAATGCAGCTGCATCCCAAAACAACGAGACTATTCCTGTCGTTCATTTTCTAAGCTCACGGGGGTCGTTGGAATCTGGTTTTTGTTGAGACGTCTACACCTTTTTCAAACAAATCAAACATGTGGGACTGTTTGATGTATTGGACGGCCGTGAGCTACGATCTTCAAAAATGTACTCTAACTCTATGGAAATAGAGTGTCTTTTGTATTGTGTGTTGTCTTTTCTTTAGGTGTTGACAAGATAAGTAAGGATTTCGAAGGTGACAAAAGTAGGAGACTATTTTAAAATATTTTACTTCGTATCGCTGTTTTAAGTGTGAAGGGTTTATCGTGGTTATTAATTATACCTTTGTTTCCTTAATTACACTCAAAAAGGGTTGTAATGAGAAACAATATAACAATATAAAAGTTGACGGAAAAAAGTCAAATTTAATACAAAGTATTTATTAGTATTTCTTTCTTTAAAATCGTGGAAGTTTGAAAACATATATAAATACCAAGGTATATAAAGTAATCTACATACATACATTTAATAATTACATTTTTTTTTATTTTTCAGTACTAGCCGTTATTTCTTGAATATTCATGTTATTCTGGTAATTTTAGAAACAAAACAAAATTGTCTATGATTTACGATTTCTATAAGTATTACAAACTTAAAAAATTACAAATGTGCGCTAAAACACAATTTAATAGATAAATATAAATTTTACATATAAAGGTCAAAAATAAAATTTTCAAAAAGAAAAAACAAAAAAAGACAGTGCAATTAACGAAAACATTTGCGTCTGATTTCGTTTATAATTTTTGGATTGACAGATTATTTCCTTTCGATTTTGGCGCGAGCAAGACGCTAAAGAATACATAATTTGATTTTCAAAATTAATATTCAGGTCTCGTACCACACATCGCCTTTAGCGATGTAATTATCACACAAATCATTATTCATTAAGTAATGTAGCATGTCCAAACAATGGCATAACGTAATCTCGGCTGAAGTCTCTTTAATTTAGCCAATTATTTTTTCTCGTTTGTCTTAACTGTTTGGAACCACACTACATGCGATGTGCTATTAACTGATATATTTTTTATGTGAGAAGAATAGCAAACTAGTTAAGTAGTCGCAGCCCATAGATATCTATGTACCATCACAAACATGACCGCAATCCAATCTGAACTCGAACGTAGATACGTTGCTACTCCTGAGGAATAAGATGGTCGCCTCGCTTCAAGGTGTAGCCGGCAACCGCATTTTTCCAACCGAAACACAAATTATGCTTTACGGCGGATTATGAGAGCGACGGTGGTACCTCCCAGGTCGAACTATAGTTCTCCCACTTTTAAAATATATTTGCAATTAAATTAAACAAGTAACATTTCCAATCCTACCACTGTCCTTCGTAGGGTGTAAAGGTATACTCCCCTTGAGGTGGTTTGCGCCGGCGTCAAACCTTATGGGGTTCGAGTTTGGTTGAGGAATGACAGGGCACTGAATGAGCATTACAAATAATATTTGCGTAAAAGCCTGAAATTAACTTTTTATTTTAATATTTTTAATGTCACAATGTTGGAATATAAAATTTTAGTGTTTTCCTTTTATATTTTGGGTTGATTAAAGAAGGTCCAGAGTGGCAGTGATCTCTAACAAGTAACTCTAAGAGTTTTTCGGCTTATGCTCGATCAGATGAATTCGGCTCATGATCAATCGGATGCTTGTTTGACTCATGCTCAATTAGGTACATACTCGACTTATACTCTATCAGGTGTATACTTGACTTATCATCTGATGGATCTTCAACCCATGCTCAATAAGGTGCATGCTCAACACGGTCATAGTCAAGTAGTTTTGTATTCAACTGATACGTTATTAAGTGTACGTTTGGATCATGCTCAATCAGGTCTTGATTCATGCGTCATCAGATTCATGATGGACTCATATTCTTTTGCTACATAAATTAAAATAAAGTTAAAAAAATATAAAAAACACGCTTTTATAACTATTATTTATTTTTCTTTTTTTAATATTATTGCATTGTCATCGGTCCTTGATACGTGTGCAAAGTTTCAAATTAATGGGATATCTGAAAATTGGTGAAAATTATGCTCAAAGATTCAATGACATATGTATATACAACCCAAGCTATTAACATCGTGTTAAAAAGATGGTGTAATTCTGTGTAATGTGTTATCTTCGTTTGCACTTATCGTTAATCGTCTGCTATAAGCCACGTTCTTTAATACCATACAATACTCCTTAGTCCATCCGTCTTAGCCATTTTGCTTTCCTTTAACACTTCCCTGCGGCTACAACACTACTGTGTCATTCTGGGCGCGACGCGCTTGCGGCTCCTACACACCTGTGTTGTACAGACAAATTTGTATGAATTACGAGCGAACAAAAGTGCTGTTTTACGTCGGTGCTACAAGACTCGAGCGGACATTACGTCTGTG
>DWON01010128.1:0-10973 GCA_018251015.1 Phocides pigmalion okeechobee
CCATGGGCTGCAGTGACCACTTAACATCAGGTGGCCTGCATGCCCGTTTCTTACTCTTTCATTATAAAAAAAAAAGACATTTATGAATCATTCATATTCTTAGGTAAAAGATAGGTGGGTACTACTAGTGCAGGCCTAGTCTCACCAGCGCTTGAATTTTTTTTTGTTATTCGAGACATAAAGTTCGTTCACTCATTCAATATTCAGAATGTGGATATTGTGTAAAAAAGATAGATAACGTGAAGTGACTTCTTGAGTTTATGAATGAAGCGAAAATAGCTTACTTTCGAAATATGCCACTTGTTCAGAAGATGTTGCGTATGTATGTAATAAAAAATAACAATCCAAAAATAAAGGAATTATAGGCACGGCGTTATCTCTGGACACGAAATCCTTACAATATTATTAAGATAGAACTTATCTATTGATAAATGCCGAAGCATATAAAAACAGTTATATAAAATGTGTACTATTTGCATAATTAAAAAAAAAAAAATATTTGTAAACGTGTCCCTATATCCTTGTTTTTTTTTTGTACGAGAAGCATATGAGCATACAGTCCACCGAATATAGGTTGCTGCAGAACATGGACATCCACAAATAATCAAACAGAATTGAAGTTTTATCAGAGGTGGCAAGTAGATGCCTTGCCATTCCTAAGAACTGAGATGGTCGCCTTGCTTTCTAGTGTAACCGCCAACCTCATGTTTCCAACCGAAAACACAGAGTTGCTTCATAACGGATTTTGAGGGTGGCGGTTGAATTTTAATGTCGAACTATGATTTCACCACCCGTCACCTGTCTCGGAATAAATATACTTGATTGCTACTTCCTGTCACATGTACGCAACTATAGCCTTGTTAAAATGTTCAAAAATGTACTATTAGATTTTTCCAAAGTCATAGAGGAAAAGGCAAAATTCTAAACGGAACTGTATTTTCGAAATTATATAATTTATTAAATAATATACACAAACCAAATACCGACCCTATGTAAAGGGGGCATATATACGCCAAAAACGTTTGAATAGTCCATTTAACGGTAACATAATATTAATTTATTTCATAATTTAGATTTGTAACCGTCTCGTGTACGAACATAGATTGAATATCTGATCTATTATTAACGCCATCAGAAACATCACTGCCTCGGTTGGTAATTATTCCTAAAATACATTCCTCGGTTAAATAACCCTCGAACTATGATATTATTTATGAACTTATTTATGAACTGTTGTTTTAAGTAATCATTCCTATATTCATTGAAAACGGTAATGTGTCTAAAGATTTTATATTTATAAATAACTTCTATACATGAGGTTGTTTATTCGGTTGAATCTTTTAATTTATATGATCTACTTTTAAATCATTTAATTAGGTAGGTAACTGTTGGAAAATCAAATCAAATTAAATTTCGTTTACAATTAAGTTTTTTTTTGCAATTCTGCGAAATCCTTGCTACCAAGATAAATTTCCTTGTCAATGTTTTAAAACTTACTAACAATCGAACGAGTGAAAATAAGGTAGAGAGATACCTACGCTTTTACGTTATACTTTTAATGGTCTTGTTACAACGTTTTTTTTTCCTTTGTTTTCTCTAACAATATGTTTGTATGTAGGTAGGTACTAATGAGAATATATTACCATCAAAATACTCTTTTAAATTGAATATCCACAGAAATCAATTCAATGGCTTTAAGGTTTTAACAGAAGAAATAAATAGATACCTACTTATCATTTAAGAAAATTAAATAATACATTAATGCTATTTTTTAATTATTCATAATCAAGTCAATAGACTTGGTACAACTTTTATTATTAGAATTCTAAATAGCAATGATGGTTTTACTACTCGTATTTTTCTTATCTACTTATTTATTTTTTTAAATAGTAGGTACCTTTATAGGCACATATCAGTAATGTTTAAAAGATAATTTTGATTAAAATGTTTTTATATAATTTTCATCTACCTGTTATAAACAGGAATAACGCAGTTTAAAATATTGAATAATAGGTAAATTCCCTACAATTTTGAAGTAATTACGCATATATATTGATCTCCAAGATATTGAAATATATTTTCTGGTAGCAATACATTATTAAACACAAGTCCGTTATAGGTAAGTATTTGTTAACATTGTCCAGACCCCGTCATAGCCGTCGTTATGAAGGAGTGCTAGATAAATAAATTAAATATTTATATTGTTCGAGTAAGGCATGATCTGGCGGGTCTGGCGTGGGATCGGCAGTCGGCAATCCGGGGTCCGATTGCGTCAAGGATATTTTTAAAACCCGACAGAACGACGCGACGACATAAAAACTTACAAGCAAGGGTGGCGCCGTATATTCCTTCCTACCAACCTAGGTCAAATTTATTTCGAGTCGATTGTCATAATACAAAAATGTCATTTCATTAATGATGCCTGTATATATGTATGTATATTTTAAACTGGGTTATATATTGATATGTTTACATTTAAAATATATTGAGATATTGTACAAGTGTTCTTTACTTACTACGTTACGTTAAGCACCTACTTACATTGTTTGCAATGGAGTAAGTGCATCAATTATTATATACATAATAAAATATTCTATCGTAATGGATGCACATTAATAATGAAAGAAAGATGTCCTTAGATATGTAGGTAACCAGAGTTCTTTGTTTTCGTATTCCGTGAATTCTCACAGGATGCGAACTCAGTGATGCGGTCGGTTATGGCGACTGAATCCTGGTAGGTATATAGCCGTCTATGTATATGCTGTACATACAGCTTTTGAATTGATGGACAAGATAAACAGAAGACGACTTCACGGGTATAATGTCGCCATCTCTGTCCCGCACATTCAAGCGAGCGCTGTCGGTGGGAGGCGGCGCCGGGCGGGAGGCGCAACGGAGCCGCCGCGCGGTGGAAATGGTTATTTTTTGTATCTTGTCAATGAAGGGACGGGTAGGGGCGGGCTGCGTCGCAGGACTTCGCTCAGTCAGTCCACGGCAGCAGGCGCTCGCGCTTTCCACGCAAATGTTGCACGACAACGCAGCTTACGGTTTGCCCACTATTGGATTCCGAACTATGAGTTACGAAAATTACGAAAACAGAGTGCTGATTAAACGCGAAGATCCCGAATGTCACGATGAAGACGAAAATTACTACGGTTACACGCCTGTGGAAGTGAAACGGGACAGTGCAGAGATGCAAGTTTTCGCGCCAAACTCTCCGACTCGTCTGATGGACCTCAGTAACTCGGAGAGGCCATCGCAAATGCAGCAGCCGTGGCCTACGAATGTTATATTTGACAATGAAGACAGAGTGTATCAACAACCTCAATATCCACCATACGACCAAATGTATATCACCGAACAACGACAGAAACCGTTCTCGCGAGCGTTTTACTTCGAAGATTCGAACTCGCAAGATAGAATGGAAACCTTCGAGTCCAGTGAAATGCCAAAACTAGGCGAACCGGCTTACCGGTCCTCGACAGAGGAAAGGAGCGATGAAAACGACGAACAGAGAAGATCGAGGAAGCGAGCTTCGAAATCGTCACGAAAAAAAACGCAGTCGTTCGAAGAAATGCAATTGCAGCGAGTGATGGCTAACGTACGGGAGCGGCAGAGGACACAGAGTTTGAACGAGGCGTTTGCGAGCTTGCGGCAGATCATTCCATCGCTTCCCAGTGACAAGCTTTCCAAGATACAAACATTGCAGCTCGCCACTCAATACATAGAGTTCTTATATCAGATTCTGTCGAACGGCGAGTCTGCCGCCACCAGCGACAACAGCGACGCAGGCAGCGAGCACGGCAAGTACCTCGCGCAGGACAAGTTGAGTTACGCGTTCTCCGTGTGGCGGATGGAGGGCGAATGGACTAATGGCCAAACGTGATACATCCATACATTGACGATACGATTATTGCAAAAGACAATCTAATTCCATTATTTTTTATGAATTGTTTATTATTTTGTATAAATGAAAGGTTTATAGATTTATAAGTAGATTGTGTAAGTTAATTAATTATAATGAAAAATGTGATAGTTAAACTTCGGTACCAAAAATCAACTATTTCTTATTGATAGGTGTACATTTTTAAAGGTGTCAAATTAACATTATTGTGCTAAGATTGTTAGTATTCGTGTACCTAAACATTATATGGCTACATACCAAATTGTGTGAATGAACACCTAAAGTATTATTGTAAAAAGCGAAGTGTTTTAAAATTATCAAAAATATTATTATATAGATTTCTTTCACATCGTTTTAATAAATATAATGAATATTAAACCAATAGAAATAAAGTCACTTAAAATTCAAACCATGATAATGTTTAAATTCGTTTATTTACTACTTTTTACAAATTCATTTGATTTAAGTAAACATAATAAAGTGATCAAAATAAAAAAGTTAAAACAATAAAAAATGTTTTCTTAAATATATTGCAATATCAACAAGTTAGTCCACATTATATTTAGCTTAAAATAACGTACAAACGTACATCATACTTCATCATAACGTATTTTATAACACTAACATTTAATACACATTTTAATACACGGGAAAAATAAGTATAAGAGAGTGACCACAAGTTTTTGCCTTAAGTTATATTTACAATTTCTTATTAATAATAATTATAACTTCAGTACAGACGTTTTCATCAGAGCTGGATAGGTGAATACTATTTAATTTTTCGTTATATCTTATTAACAAACAATTACAGTTTGTATTCTATTTAAACAAAGCCTTAATAAAGATAATAAAACAAGATATGTACAAAAAACTACAATCATAGTTAGAGGTTTTAGTGTTATTTTCAATTCCATCATCATAGTGGTATATTACAAATGTAGCTTGCGGGTTTTCATTACAAAGCTTTATTAAAATACAGTAGATATAAAAGTACCTACCGTATTGACTACTACTGTAAGACAAAGGTCTTGACTTTACACAAATCAAAAACAAAATAACCTGCCAATAGTACATATTTTTGTATAATATTCGCTTGCTGAGACAAATTACAATGATATGTAGCACAAATCAGGTTAGTAAGAAATCATAAAATAATTAGAGTCACTTATATCGTGATATTTCAACACGGTGCTTTTGATTTAGTTTATCGTAAATAATATTTTTTAAGAACAAAAACTGACATTTGAATACGTCGGTCCCATTATTCATCTTTCGCTTAGAACAGCGCAAGTAATGCTGTTTTTCTATTTATTGAGAATTGAAACTCGCGACTTCTTGTATTGTTCGTTATATTAACAGCAATCCGCTTGTCTTGACAACAAATCGCTGAAGACGAGTGCTTACAAACATCTTGATTTCTTTCAAAATAAAAATATTAAAGGTGGGAGAATTATATTTCGATCGGGGAGTAAAGTATTACTTGTTTCGATTGGAGAGGAGCGGTTGCCGGCTACACTTTGAAGCGAGGCGACCATCCTAGTCCTCAGGAGTAGCAACGTATCTACGTTCGAGTTCAGTTCGGATTCCGATCGTGTTTGTGGTTATACGTAGATGTCTATGGGCTGCGATTACTTAACAGGTGGTTTGCATGCTCGTTTGCTACTCTTCTCTCATAAAAAAATGAAAATATCATAAAAAAACTATATAAGGGCCCAGTGTCTTACAATAAAATACAATAAAAAAGTTTTTACGTGATTAACGCACAGGGGCAGACTTTATTGGAGAAAAAAAAACAAGATTAAAGTAAAGATCAACGATCAATAAATAACATATCTTATAATAAATCACTGTAATGTTGTTTGAGTTTTCATTTTATTTTATCATTTTTAATTATGTTAACAAATTGAAGTGAATAATTAGAATCAGTCAAATAATTATTCTTATGCAGCTTACTACATATTGTAAATAAGTAACAGAATAAATAGTGCGCGGCATATTTTCATTTATTATTTATATTATTACGTCATTGATTGTTGAAAAGAAAAGTTTTAAACACCTATATAAAAATAATCGTTCTATGAACTGCAGATATCACGGGTGGCACAAGTCAGCGTCTAATATTTTAAAAGGATTTAAAATTATTGTAATCGACGTGTTTTTATTTGTTTTTAAAAAAGCGTTTACTTGTTGTGATAATAATAAATACCGAATGAACATGTAGTCGACCTAAAAATATGTGGTCACTCCCCCCACCCATAGCTGCATCACTTTATATCTGGAGGAGGCCTGGACAATTTTGTACCATGCGGCAAGTTTTCACGACTGCCGTTTTCTGATAACAATGTATAACAATTAGGACCGAGGGCTTAACGTGCCCTGGAAAACATGAAACCGTGCAAAAATTTTGCTACTGACGATCACCCATCCAGCTCCCGACCGCGGACGCAAGTACCTAACTTAACACTTTGACTGCGGCGCGCAAATATTGAGTCAGGATTGCGGGAGGCAGCCCTAACTGGAGCTCTTCTCTAGACTGAAGATATGCCGACAATTCACACAACTATTGAATTTTTTAGCATCCGTAAAACATTTACGAATAGACAGACGTTGATTCCTCTCGCGGTCTTGTAGCTCCGACGTAAATACAACACTTTTGTTCTCCGTAATCCATACAACTTAGTCTGTACAACACAGCAGTGTTGGAGTCGCAGGGAAAGTGTTAATCGTTCGTTTACTATCCACACATACCGCGGTGCTACGTGCCGTTGCCGTTCCCTAAAATATAATAATTATATTGTCTCACTTCTTGAAGACTAGATAACATTTTTAACATATATATCTAGTTATTGTATATCTCGTTGTGCAAGTAAATATATAAAAGTACCAAAGACATTAACAATATTATGCATTTTAAGTTAACTCAATTTACATAGACATTACATATGTTATGCGAGGCTAAGAAACTATCAGTTCGTCTGCATTCATCTCCAGTTCATTGATCTGAAAAAATAAAACAAAATTGAAATCTTGAGAAACTTAGGTTTAATTGCTGTGTGTTTCTTTCGGGACTCTTTTTAATATTATACGACTGTATAAGTAACAAAGGATCTAAGCCTGATCACCAATATATGCTGGCAAAATTAAATAAATTATCACCAATTTTTATTTACAGTAGAACAGTCTACCAATAACGCTAAAATATTTTTGGTTACCACACAAAAGCTGGAACGCCTTTCAATTAAACCAAGGTTAAAAATATTTTTAACACCTTTTTATTATACATACATTTAATTATTGAGCTTAAAAATTTCGTTTTTTATATCCATTTACTCAAAATCATACAAATGCTATATATGCTCCAGTTTACATCACCTTACAGAATTATCTTAAAATCTTCAATTTTATTTTTTTTACCAATTTAGTAAAGACCCTCAATTTGGTTGTATTTTTTATTTTGTTTGTTGTGTAACTCCATCATTTATTCTGATTGGGATTTGGAACTTCTTTAATTTGGAAGGGGGTATGTTATGCGTTGAGTCCTTTTTAAATTTCAAGAAAACCACCCGTCGTTAATGTAGTAAATCGGAAGCAATTACTTAGAATTTAGTTGTTTTTATTTTAATAGTCTTGATCAGTTCCTCACTTAAGCGAATTATCGGCTTAAAATAAATATATAAAACATATTCCTTCCTATTCTAATGACATGTAGTTTTATTGTTTCTCCAAGAAGCGCATTACGTCACTTACGTGCCAATAATAGGGCCATATGGCAAAACACAGACGCGGGAACGTACTCATAACTAAATCAATTTTATATTGGCAATAAAACTTTTTTTAATCTATCGAAATGCTAAACAAACTAATATAAGAAGCTTAGACGGTTCCCACACTACTCTGAACTACGCTGTTTTGAATGTTTTTCCACTTTTTACTATATATCAGGTACTCACGATGAACTATTTTTGATTGCCGATTACCGATATTTAAAACCAGTTGCAGCCATGTAACTGGTTCTAAATATTGAGCTGTAGTTACGGTTAAAGTCATTAAGAGTTTTAAACTAAAGATTAAATAGTTTAGCCGTGACTGTGAGCCATGCCACTGGTTCCAAATATCGGCAATCAAGTCATTAATAGTGAGTATCCGGTACATAGAAAAATTTATAAATTCTGCAGTAATATTCGTTGAAAATCATACGTTTTTCAACTGTTATACAAGACGATTACTCGTCCGTCAATCCATGTCGTTCTGTCTATTCGATCTAATTTTGGAAATCAGTTAACTTCTTATAACGCGGCATTCTTAAAATATAGGGGAAATTATAAGAATCTACATACATAGGTAAGTTTTACTCGACTATATGTATTAGATAAAGTCCCTAAGTACTAGTAACTAAAGTTAGTAAACTCTATGTAGGTAAATAATAAATATTTTTGGGGTAACACTTTATACTACTTCCTACAAAATTACTACTATTTTTTTAAGTTAGGGTTAGTCGCGTTTAAATAGGTTCAGTGGTTTTCAAAATTAGCCCGACCGGTCTTATCGACGAATGGACAGACAGATAAAGGTTTCCTTACATACTTAAGAAGAGATTCAGGCGTACCAAATAACTATGTATAACAGAGTCATTGAATAATATCATTCAAAATGGCGGCATTTGCCTTAGCGTCTCGCCTCTTCCCTAGCAAGATAAAAAATACAAAACTCCGGTTTAGAATTACAGAGTTTTAATGAGACATTTTAAGATTTTACTAGATGAAGGGTACTCTGTACTGTTTAGCCTAAACTGTTTAGACGTGACCACGAGCGATACAACTGGTACGAAATATCGGCAATTGAAAAATCGTTATTCGTCAGTGTCCATTATATAGTAAAGTGTATAAATTGAGCGATGATAATTTAAATTCGTAAGAGACATTTTAAAATGTCCCTGTTATGAGATATTCATGATATACGTCACTTACATCATTATTTAGTTCCCGGTGCAACGGTTGGATGCTCTCTTCGTCTTCATCACAGTCTTGCGCCAGCCAATCTTCTTCTTTGAGACCCGACTGGACAAAAAAAAATACTAGATTACATTGTTGATACGTTAGAAACAAGGTTTGTAGGAATTTGTGAAGAGTTCAAATATATTTTGGTATTGGAGTTCGGTCAATATCATCACGGGAATCGCGTCCCATAACGATCGACTATCTATCCGTTTACGCGTAAGCTCCTGTACTCTTAAGTCCACCGACCATGAGGTAGACAGTAAGCCCTTAACCACCGACCAGTGACCTGACCTGGTACATCCTTGATATTTTCTTGTTATCTATAAGTTTAATAAAACCGTAAGTGATCGATGTCTATACATGGCATATACATACATATGTTAAAAAAATCATAATGGGGTGCCTTTATATACGCAAGAGAACCCAAAACAATGTATTATGGTTTTGTCTGTTTGTCTTTATATCTGTATGTTTGTCCACGCTAATCTCAGAATCGGCTTATTCGGCTTGAATGCAGTTTTCAGGATTATGTTGTGATGGGCTTCACTTAACATTAAGTGTATTTTCATTGAAATCGGTTAACAAATAAAAAAGTTAATTCAATTTAACTCAATCATCACCGACGAAGTCGTGGGCACAGCTAGTAACCGAATATTATGTGTATTTTTTCATGACTGAAAAATAATAATGAACCAGAGGGTATAGGACTTGAGAAGTTCGGGTAAAGAGGGCATTCTCGAGAAACAAAATTTTCTGTACCTACATCACCACTATCAACTACATCTATCCATGGAAACTGAAGAATTTATTAAACAAATTAGTTATGTGAATGGTCATGTAAGACGTAGACAGGGGTCTAATTTGTTATTTTTGTAAATAAAATAATTTAACCATAAAAAGACGAAAAACTGTCATCTCGAGACGCTCTCAGATATAAAACATCGAGATTTCTTGTTTTGGAAAACATTTATAATTAAATAAAATCAATAATTATGTAGTAAAAACACACATAGAATTTCGTATTTTTTGTTATATTAATAATGTATGCGTAATATAAATACAAATAAAAAACAGCAGTACCAAGGTATTACGTTATAACAGCGTCATAAAGTTTGGAGTCTCGCTTTGTAATTACCTCTTCCATCCGAGATGCACTAAATAAAAATTTCAAATAAATAAAATGTAAGTAAAAACATACGAGTGCGTTCGCGGCGTCCATATGCGCTTGATGCGTCTGCTTCACGTGGTCCTTGAGGGCGAAGGCGCGCGCGTAGCTCGCGCCGCACAACCGGCACGAGAACTTCAGGCTGTTCTTCTTCGCGTGGTCGTCCATGTGCACCCGCACCGCGTACAGGGATGCGAAAGGTCTGAACACACCAATACACAAACGATAACATTCATCGCACACAAAGAAAAAGTCATACAGACATACACGTATGCTTGCATGAAAGTATTCACGCACACTAGTCTGCAAGTAAGCATGCACTTACAAACACACACACGCACACACACACGCACGCACGCACGCACGCACGCACGCACGCACGCACGCACGCGCGCACGCGCGCGCGCACACACACACACACACACACACACACACACACACACACACACACAAGCGCACGCGCGCAATCATACAAGCAGGCACGCATCTTAGCTGCACGTAAGCACGCACTTACGCGCATGCTTGTATATGTGTCTGTTCACACACACGAACAAGCTCACAGTAAACGCACGAAGCACGCATAAAACATATTCGCTCGCATACAAGACCTGGTACAAAAACGATCTACATACTGGTGTATGTGTAAACATACAAGGCTGCACTTTTGAACTATTTTAAACATGACATTGGTAATAAGTAATAATCTACATACATATTTTGTTTTACTCATTCCGGTGATACCACTTATTATTATAGTAAACACTATACGCTATAACAATAACGGTGAAGGAATTACAAAAAAAATCTAGCATAAAGGTGGTAGAGCCATTAGAGCTCGCCCTTGAACGCAGATACGTCGCTACTCCTCAGAACTAAGATGATCGCCTTGCTTCAAAGTGTAGCCGGC
>DWON01010129.1:0-10971 GCA_018251015.1 Phocides pigmalion okeechobee
GGCGCCGGTGGTACCTCCCCGGTCAAACTATAGTTCTCCCACCTAACAAATATTATAAAATATTAATATATTTTAATATATTTTTATAAATATATTAATATATTTATAAAAATATATTAATAACAGTATTAAATCTATAAGGATACCAACACTACTTCTTTTCCAAAACGAAGACGTTCAAGAACAATTCAGTAAAGAATCTACTTGGAAAAAATAATTTGATTTGACTATACGCTCATTTGCTAACTCCCAATAAGAACTCAAAATCAGTTTACAATGTTTTAAATCAGACATGCAATCTCGCTCCTAATCTGATCCCAAATGTTTACCACCTCTGGTCGATTTGGATGAGTCGCCAAATAAAAGAGTGGAGTGAGACCCACTAAAACAATTGTTTGCGTGCAAATCTCCAGATAAACGCTACAAGCTTTACGAAAACGAAACGATAAGGCTTAAGGGCAAGGCCACACGAGGGTTGGATCGCAAAAAGTACACACTAAACCAAAAAGTACAATTTCGCTAAACACTCACTTGTATTAAAATAAGATTCTCAATTCATCTGTATATATAATTCTCTGTATGTTTCCGTGAATCTTAATCTTTTTAAATCAATTTCATACAGTATTTGAACACCAGCTTTAAAAATACAGAAAAATGGCGTACAAAAGACAGTCTTGCCGCTAACAATCTCTGTCAGGCAACCTGGAAGACAGGAAATTAAAAAATTAAGATATAAAAAGAATAGACAGAGAGAGGGAGAAGAATACACGTAGAGAACATGCGAAAAAATAATTGTTCTGTGATAAATAACAATATTATTATAATACAATACAATTCAGTACAATACAGTAGGTACAATATAAAACTACAAAATTCCTGGTATGCACACTAAAACGCATACGTGACACATATATATGTACATAGTAGGGTTAATGTACACCCAGCACTTATCAATATAATAGCGATGTTTTACAAGGGTTGAGTGTACAAAGCTATACCAGAATTAGAACAAATGTTAGCAGTTAATAAGTAACTAGGAATCCAAAGAAAAGAGTAATTATAAGTAGGAAAAGATGTAATGAAGAAGAGTTAATTAGACCTTTATTTTTCTGAAAGCTGTCTCATTTATAATAAAATTTAATTTTACTATTGTATTTTTTTTTCCTTTTTTTTTGCTACGTTGTATGTAGTTCGTTCTTTATTCATGTATAAGTTAATCATAATTAACTTATTAATTTATTTCTCTCTTTCATTCTTTATTTATTTCTTTCTTTCTGCCTTTCTTCCTTTCTTTCTTCCTTCCTTTCTTTTCATCTATCTTCTTTTTATCCATCGCACAAAAACCATCTCGTCTCAGCCTTAGAAGCAACAAAGAATCCAGCTCTCGCAACGTAACAAAATTCGTTACATCTTCATCTCCGTCCCACGCCCACGACACATGTACGTATTCGTACGTATAAATCCACCTACACGCGATACCATCACACAGTTTATCAATCCCCAAGAATATAAATTAAGTCATATCACGCTCCCCGATCTAGCACGACGGTGTAAAAACACTCCCCCATTCTAATTGGAAACGCATGATTAGTTTCAATGAAACGAATTTTGGTTTGCCTGAGATGGCTATCTGTTTATGGAACTCTACATCTTTACTATGTACCGGGTACTCACGATTTTTTATTTTTGATTGCCGATATTTCGAACCAGTTGCATGCAAGGCTCGTGGTGGCGGCGGTATCTTGCCAAACTTTGATTCTGCCATTGCTATCTTTAACAGCGGTTAAAGTTTTTGGTTATCGCCTAATAGCAGCAAAACAGAGTCGTGAGTCATGTCAACAGCAGTTTAAACTTTCTGGTTACTTCTTAATAGGAACAAAGCAAAGAGTCATGATCCATGTCTGCGGCGATGCGACGGCTATGTCTTAAAAAGCAGTTTAAAGTTTCTAGTTACTGCCTAAAACCAATATGTTGTTGCTTCGATTCGCGGGCTGCATCACTTCGCCGGCAGCAGACAAAACCAGCTGGAGGATGGCGGTTGCAACGGGAAGTGAGCTGCAAGAGGGATTATTTTGAGCCCTCCACTTAACGGTGGGTGAAGGATATGTCAGTTAAGCCGGGGATAAGCCCATGCTCAGGTCTGGGCAAAGGGGCCTTCGAGGCCCGTATTCCCCGTCCAAAGAGACCGGTACATCCCCGATGATAGTTTTATCTTATACTAGCGACCCGGCCCAGCTTCGCTCGAGAAATAGAGTTGATATTTACTTACATTATTTTTCTTTCATACATGCATCTTGTCAATACCTATTGGCGTCAACTAACAATTAAAAACATCTATTTCAATCGAGGACTGAATTACTATATTAAATTTAACTATTTAATGTCTCGCCCAAATTACAAAAAATAACCTAATTTATTATGCACCAAAACCTTCCTTAGGAATAACTTTACCTGTTATTGAAAACTGAGAAAATCCGTTCAGTACTTTTTGAGATTATCACAAACAGACAGACAGACGCGACGTTTCATAATATTTAAAGATATGGTAAAATAAACAGATCTTTAAATCTGATTACTATATTTGTAGACAAAAAATCGTAATAATGTTGTCAATAACATTACACGGATACAGTCATTTGCAGCAAATTCCTCGTATTAGTTAAGGTTAAAAACATAATCTGTGGCAGATAAAATACGTTATCGATATCAGAATGATCGATCAAGTGGGCTATCTGTAAATCCTCGGTGGCGCAACCACTCGATACTGATCAAATTACAAGCAACTAGAATGTTTTCTTTAGATTATGTTGTGTACAGGTTCTTGTCGAAATGGACTTAATATTTTTTTGATTCTCTACACAAACGATACAGTGGTAACTGATATTTGTATGTGAAAGATAGGTGAGAAAAACTATTGTTAGGGACTTTTATTAGCGCAATGGAGCCCAGAGCAATAGTTGTTGGAAATATCGTCCGTTTGTCTGGTCTCTCTATCTCCCTGTTTATCTTGTCGCCTGTTCGTCTATTTGTCTGTTTGCCTGTTTGTTTGTTTGTTCGCCTGGTGTGCCTATTTTTCTGTTTGTCTGTGTATCCGTTGGTCTGTGGGCCTTTTTTTCTGTTTTGTCTGTGTGTTTGTTTATTTGTTTGTAAGTTTGTTTCTTTGTCTGTATGCAAATTTGTCTCTTTTCGATCTGTTTTCTTAATGAATTTCGGTATGGTTTACACTAATGTATTGCAGTAAGCTTCCTCCGAGTTCATTTCATTTCAAACGGTCTATAAATGAAAATGTTATTTCAGTTTCAAATGGTGTAAGTATATTAGAACTTATTGTTTTTTCAGAATCTGGAAGAACCCAAAAATGTATGCCCTCGTGAACAGAGTACCCGTTATATAGTAAAAAGTAATTTACTTTTACTTTAGATAAAGCTATTAAAATATTTAGTTTATACATGTGCGCTCGTTTTGTTAAAATACAATGGCTGACTGAAGTTATTAGATCATTTGCGCTATTAATTATATCTTCTTCCATGACGGAAAAACAAGATTCCTGGTAGTCTCCATGCGTATTTTAAAAGCAAATATTATACGTTTTTTTAAGCAATTAATTATACGTTTTTTTTATTGTGAAAGAGTTCCAAACGAACATGCAAACCACCTGATGGTAATAGCAGCCCATTGACATCCACGTACAACCACAAACACGACCGAAATCCTATTGAGCTCGAACGTAGATACTTTGCTCCTGAGGATTAAGATGGTTGCCTCGCTTCAAAGTGTAGCCGGCAACCGCACCTCCCCAACTGAAACACAAGTAACGCTTTACGGCGCTTTATGAGGACGCCGGTAATACTTCCCCGGTCGAACTGTCGTCCCACCTTAACCCTGATAAAAAAGCCTAAAGGCCGATAGATGAAAAAAGCCAAAATATTCCATTATCTTCGTTAGGTGTGCACAGGTTCGATCATGTTGGACTATCGATAATAGTCTATCTACTGATCGCTATCGACAGAATTTTCGAGCGATTTTAATCCGCATAGATATCTTTATCATCGACAAATTTATCAAGATATACTTACAATTTGGTGTACCTACATGTGTAAATGAAAAACAATTTGCTAAAACATAATTATTATAATTACATTTATAATTTCAATTACGTGATAAAGACCATGAGAATACATTTAAAGAAACTAATCAAATGAGGTTGAACCAAGAATCTTTGCATATATTACTATGCATCAAGTACTCACGATAATGATTTTTGATTGCTGATATTTGAAACCAACTTGCATGGGTCGTGGTCACGGCTGAAGTAACCGTTTACACAGTTATAGTACATATATACACTACATCTTTGAAGGTGGGAGAACTATAATTCGACCGGAGAGGTATCACCGCCCTCATTAATCCTCTGTAAAGCATTACTTGTGTTTTGGTTGGAGAGGTGCGGTTGCCGACTACACATTTAAAGCGAGGCGACTATGTATCTACATTCGAGCTCAGATAGGATTTCAGTCGTGTTTATGGTTGTACATGGATGTCTATGGACTGCGACTACTTAACATCATGTGGTTTGCGTGCTCGTTTGCTACTCTTGTCCCATAAAAAACGTATTGTAAAAACTAGCTTTTTTTGTTGGGAAAGTAGCTTAAATTAATTTTAAGTGATCTCTGCAACCCATAGACATCTTAGTACAACCTTAAACAAGACTAAACTCCCGACTGACATCCACTCCGGAAGACTGAAATGGTCGCCTCGCTTGTAAGTATAGCGGGCAACCACATTTATCTAACCGATTCACAAGACTTGCTTTTCGACGGTTCATGAGGGCAGCGATGGTACCTCCCCTGTCAAACTACTGATTTGATACCAGGCCACATCCCACGTGATAGAATTTATATTAATCTATTGCTTAGATAAATTAAAATAAATCATTCAAAAATCATATTTTTATCGCAAACATTTTATGTCCGTAAAAGAAATGAATTATCACTTGTGATTTTAAACTAATGTCATAGCGAATGTACACATTTTATTGTATAACGGGTATTCATGATTACCAATTTTTGATTGCCAATATTGCGAATATTGTAATTCTAGTGCATAAAACCTGGTACGCAATGTAAAAATTTACTTGTGTTCTAAGTAACATACCAACAAATTCAAAATGGCCGCAAACAGTATATTATAATAGAGTAAAAAACCTTTTTTTGAGCGTCATACAGGCCGAATAAGACAACCAAATATATGCTACTAAGTTGTAAATATATCTTATTATTTTATATATATATGTGTTGATAAAAAATCATACAGTTTTAAATCTAAGAATGATTAATTGCAGATATCTTTAGCTGTCTAATTACGGCAGGCAACTGGTACAAACATATTAGAATTTTAAACACAGATGATAAGATCAAGATAGGTTTTTGTAAGAGCAATAAATAATATTATCCAACTGGCAAAGGCTTGGGTAATGACAGATATTAACGAGGCCAATTGAGACCCAAAATAACTACTGTAATGTATACAGTAGGCATATATAATAATATTTATAACCTGGTGTTAGGTGACCTACTGTCCTGCAGGTCCAGTAGGTACAGTAAGGATTGGGGCTATTGGCTTCGAGAAGAGCCTTTGTAAAGAAATAAAGGTAACCCGGTGCGGTTGGTAATCTCAGGCTTTAACAGACTCTAGCAGCAGCACGACTGAGGTCCTATCCGGAGTCTTAGGTGTATGCATTACTAATCTTGAGGACTAAGACGGTCTCAACGCTTCTAAATAGCCAGCAACCGCACCTGTCCAACCGCGACACATGAGTTGTCACTCCGAATTATGAAGGCTGCGATGGAACCTCCCCATTGTTGTCGCTCTCAAGAAAAATAGGGTAGTTGCGCTAAAAATAACGTAGATTGTATTTCGTTTTACCTGAACTTATTATAAAAAGGGACTGTAGTACTAGCTGGTGACGCATTATATTCGGATACGTTGCGGTACACGGACAGCTCTCTGTTCCTAGCCCTTTCTATTGTCATTTAGCGATGTGATTGCTATTATGATTGTAATACTAGAATGCTGTAATAGTTTAATGGAATAAGTCGCTAACTATATATTTGGTTAATCCTTGTAGTGGCGCTTCTAATGCCCGAAGCGCCCCCTATATTTCTATATGTGCGCTCTGTTCTTATATTGTTATACCATATACTTTACATAAATGTCGAAAGACAAATATAATTGTCTTTTTCCTTTACATTGGCTCTGGTACTTCCCGGACGAACTATACTACATTTACCCGTCTAAAGTTAGCCATAAACTTCAAATAATGTCAACAGTTGAGTATCATTGATTTACAAACAAACGTCACAAGGAAATCCGCAACTACCTCTATTCTAATTTGCAGTTCTGCAAAATATGAGTAACGATTTATCAACATATCGTTGACTAACGAATAAGGACATTATTTATGTTTATATTATAAATACATAGGTACACAAAGCGAAATTTCCAGGAAAATATATGTTGTTGAACAAACATAAGTTCAAAAAACTCCCGGGTAAATGGAAGGAAATCGTTAATTAAAACAACAGATTAGGGCGTTTTCAATGCCGTATCATTTAAGGAAATTAGTCGTTTAACACTTAATGATAACGCCATTTTGACACACTATTCTTTTGAACGCATTTTTTATTTGAAATTATTTATAAGGTAGAACGACGCCTGCTGGGGTCACGGTAACCGTCCATTCGGGGTCCCGCGGCCTCTGGCACCCAATGGGTTAGCAGGAACATGGATGTGGTTTTAGTCCGTAAAAGTCTAACATACCTTTTCATTGTATCCCTGGGCAGAGGGGATCATTTGATGATTTTCACATCCAGAAAAAAGGTAGAACGATAGTTCGAGGAGGTACAACCGCTGCCCTAGTAATCCATTTTAAAGCATTTTGGGTTGGAGAGATGTTACTGACTACACTTATAAACGAGACTACCATATTAGTCCTTAGAAGTATCAACCCGTCTATGCAAGACGTCAAGCAGAACTTGTTTTGTTTGATGTTTGACATAGATGTCTATGGGCTACAAAGAGTATTTAACATCAGGTGGTCTGAACGCTCGTTTATTATTTTTCCAACATAAAAATGATGTCGTAAATATTTAAATATGAAAATATTATATTTTTTTATACATTAACGGCGTAAAAATTATTGTAATAGAAACCTAACTTTATTTATGTCTATAGCGTCCTTGTATATGTTTGGGTTGAAGAGGTACAGTTGCCGGCTACACCCAAAAAGCAAAGCGATCATCTCAGTTCTAAAGATTCAAATAGCTTCAATCTTATTCGAGGTTGTATGTGTATGACTAAGGGATATAGCGATAACTTAACATCACCTGGCTTGCATGCTCATTTGCTACTCTCCTCGCAAAAATCTCCACGTTGCATCCTAACACCCAACTAACCCTTTAATCTGTAAGGGTGTTTGCGACATATTGTTCGAAGGGTGTCAACCCCTAATAACAACCCTTCTTTCCCACGGAACGCGTGCCACTTTTTAACTCTTCTGGTTTATAAAAATCAACCATTCAACTACTTAAATGGGGTGAAGATCTGCGGGTTACGAAATGTACGTAACTGAATAAGCGTATACAATGATACGGAAAGAATATTAAAATAAAAAAATGCAGAATTTAACCGGATCTTTACTAACTAAAACCAAATCTCCTGTTCAGCCCTTAAGATTCGGAGACAAAATCCCGACAGGACGACCACTGACCTTGGCTCTGACTATTGTATCTTGTATCTGACTATAAACTGAACTCTGCCAACATTTTAAAATCTTTCCTATAATAAAAAAAACATGGATTTTTTACTACTTAATATACTTCATATATTATGTATAAAATAATCATAAAATTACAAGCTTATTTATTTTTAGTCAAATTTTTATTTTATTTAGAAGTGTGGAGTAACAAATCTTTCTAATCACAGTAAAACATTAACGTCATCCATCAGCCTTTACGTGTCCACAATATTTTTGACATAGGCCTCCCCCAGGTGCCGCCACTGACCGGTTCTGTGCCCTCTGCATCCAGCGAATTCCCGCGACCTTTATCAGATCTATGATTAACGTAATAATTTTAAATCATAAAGAGGTTTAGCTTAAAAATCTATGTAATTCACAACAGTCCAGCAAATGGAAGAATATTCAGTGATTACATAAAAAGATGATGAAATTTTAATACAACAATTCAGATTAAGTATTTCTTAGTAACGTTACTTCGTATGGTGTAAAGACTATTGAAATCATTACAAAGGTACATGTATTTAAATAACCGGAATTAAGTAATTATTGCTAGATCTGATATTAATTAATCGATAAGCTTATCTGTCTTTTACATAACATTTGCAATTATAATGTTCTAAAATATTGCAAAATTAACTATATTCATATTATGCACGTTATTGTCAGTTAGTTAGTTACTTAATGCTTGAGAAACGAGATCTTTTTAAACTATTATAGAAAACTCGATTGATAAGGTAAAAATGATTTTGATATAGCGTTCGGGTGCCATTTTGTTTTGTTTTTATCAAAATGGCCCCGTACGCTATAACCTAAATATATAGTTAGAGAATACATATACATTTTTTTGTCCTTCTATCTTTCCCTTTAAAGTCAAACGTTCTCGGCTTGTATATAGTTAGGTTTCTTTAACGCGAAAAATTCTTATTAAATCTAACTTAAATCTAGTTCAAAAAGTACCTGAACCTTTGTCTCATTATAGCGTATACAATATTATGCTATATTGTCTCGAGACAAGTCAATGACCCAAAGTTATAGTTAAGATATTTAAGCAATACTTTTAAATGTGTTGTGATAAAGTTTATATCGAGCTTTTAAGCTCATTATTCGTAGGCAAAGCTTACGCCAGTAAGGATAAGCTAATAAAATGTTAACTGAGAAAAGAATTCTTTTTTTACTTTTTAAAATTTCGAAATTTCTTTCCTTATACTTAAAATATGTATATTTAACATAAAGACTGACTTCTTATCTATCTTATATAAAATTAAACATTATGGAGGACCGATAAAACTAAATTACCTACACTGAATAGTACAGGGCTAAGAGTCGTACCTAGGCGCACTCCAAGACCAAACTTAAACGACTAATGTAAAAATAAATACAAAAGACGACTAATAAAACTTAATTACATACATTGAAACGTACAGGGCACAGAGCCCTACCCAGGCGCACTCCAAGACCAACCTTAAACAACTAATAGAAAAGTAAATATGAAATAGGACTAATAAAACTAAATTACATACATTGAAAAGTACAAGGCACAGAATCGTACCCAGGCGCTCTCCTAGACCGAGTACGTAATCGCCAGACCCGTCGTCGCCCGTTACATTGTAAACTGATCCAGTTCTAGTAAATGTTGACAAATTTACATTTCGCACTCGTTTTAATTAATCTTTTAGACGGTGACTCGATAGATTGCATTGAGAACTGTGTCAATGGTTCGAATTAGCTTGCTTGCGTTCACAACTGGAAATTTATCTACTGCCTGATAATTACCATTAACGTTTTGCGAGGTTAGTGTACGAAGGACGGAATCCTTAAGTAGGTATTTATTGTGTATGTATTTGGTAAAATTGTAGCACATGGTAGAACAGAATGATTCTCAAAAAATCAAAATCAAAATATTTTTATTCGAAGCAAATTCTTTCAATCGGTCAATAGTTTATCTTAATAATCGGTGGTAGATTATTGATTATCGTGAAATCGGTTAAGCCTTTTTAGAGATTAACGCCCAAACTTCTACAACTATCGTTTTGGCTTTATATATAAAACTAATATGTTTTTTGTCATATATCTAATATATACTAACCGAAATTAATAACAAATTTATTATTTGTATAGATTATTATTTTTATATACAACTAGCGACCCGGCCCAGCTTCGCTCAGGTAATAGAGTTTATATTTGATTACATTATTTTTCTTTCATACATGCATCCAGTGCAAAAACTAACAATTAGAAACATCTATTTCGAACAACAACTGAATAACTATATTGAATTTAACTATTTAATTTCTCGCTCAGTCTACAAAAAAACTTAACTTATTATGCACCAAAACCTTCCTCAGGAATCACTGTACCTGTTATTGAAAACTATGAAAAAATCCGTTCAGTACTTTTGATTTTATCGCGAACAGATACACAGACGCGACGGGGGAGATTGTTTTATAATATTTAGAGATACTTATTAACATCAAATTGATAGCAATTTTGTAGACAGTAAACATCTCTGAACAGACCATTAAGAGCTAAAAACGTGTGTAAACAAACCGCTGGTCGCAATAATTAACTCGACGAAACAGAATGACCAGGAAACGTGGGATCTTCAAAGGAATCCATGGAAAGCATAATTTTGAGGCACAATAGGAAGGTTGTCGACGTTATTTGCGTGCGCATGCGCACCCACAATACAATAACCCTTTGATATTGCCGCACGGAATAATTCTCCGTGATCAGGTGTACTGCCCAATATGTATTCGTGTACGGAGAGGAATACTATCGATTCTTCGCAATCAGCTTTTAATTTTTCAACTTTCAATAGGCTTGGTATAGCGTCTCGGGAGTTTTAATGCACAGTTCGTGATATGCAATGATGCGTTGTCACATACAAAATCAAGGGACTCTTGGATTGGATCTTCCTTCATCTTGATTTCTTTTTCAAATTATTTTATTTAGCCTGTATATTGAATTCAAATTCAAATCTTTGCAATTTTATATACATTGCAATTACAACACAATGAAAGCCTAAATAAAACAAATATTAAATATTAAGCCTAATTTAACAATCTTAGTGCTATATCTATAATATTGTGCTTAGTGCTTAAAAGGTGGTAGAGCCGTTAGAGCTCGCCCGGGGCGGCACCACCGCCACCCTTATAACCCGCCGTAAAGCAACA
>DWON01010130.1:0-10969 GCA_018251015.1 Phocides pigmalion okeechobee
GGTGCCGGTGGTGCCGCCCCAGGGGAGCTCTACCACCTTCAGAGTTCAGTTAGCAATAGTCCATATAAGACATTTTGTATTTTATGATTGTATTTGCTGATTCTTGCATTAGTAATCCAATAAATAAATATATAAATAAATAAATTAACATATTTTTTATTTTTATGTTGCAGGTAATACGAGTAAACATAGCGTATACATAGTTGGATTTGGAACAATGGATTGAATGGTAATTATAGTTAATTATCTCTATCCTCTTTGCTCCGTGCCGCTGCTGAAATAAATCTCCAGCATTAGATCAAAGGTGATAGGACTTTTTACATAAAATGCAAGTACCAAATGAACTTGTAGTACACCTGACAGTAAATGTTCCTTGCCACCCACGAATCTATTGCCAACCTGATAAAGAACAAAGGTTCTACGTGAAGTCGATCACAGATCCGTTTCTACTCCTGAAGACTAAGGTTGCCTCGTTTGTAGGTGAGCCTGCAACCACATCTTTATACCGAAAGCCAATTAAGTTTCACGTTAAAAAAATATGTGGCGGTGACACCTCCCTGGTGGAATTGTGTAGGTTTTACCACCTTCAAAAACATTTTAGTGTTTTAGCATAGCTGTGTTGTGGTTTGAAGGGTAAGGCTAAGGCAGCCACTATTTAAAGGTGATCCACGTCCTCGGAAGTAGTAACGCCTTCTTTATCGACAAAGTTAAGCAAGTGTGGTCAACACTTGGATGCGTGACCGTTAGTGGCTACACTTCATACGCGTTTCAAGGATTCGGTCCTGTTGAATACCAATGGCTGTTGAAAATAAAATCAGAGGGCCTATGGACGGTTTCAATATCAAAAATATATGAATATCCGACAGACTGGTTGGCTACTAACGTATCTTCATTGATATGTAATGAAGCAGAATGGTAGAATATTCTCTGGACTTTTCTTAGCAATGAAGAAAAAGCATCTCATTAATACGTAGTGTTGTAGGGAGGGAGCTGTTCCCAGCAGTGGGACTTAAATAGGGTGCATTCCAATTCTTGACGCTCGTTAGTTTTAATGCGACACATTACTTCAACGCCATTACACCGTTCGCGGTTATTAATTGCCTATTTCAATGTTTTGAAATTTATTGCACAATATTTCGGCTTCTATTTACTGTAGTCAAGTTTACGTAATTACTGCGCCGCGACCACAAACGCTGCAGCTCAGATTAATTATCTAATTCAGCGAAGTCGACGCGCTGCAGTTGTGTTATTAATCATCCATTGTCCTATTTCTACATAATTTAGGTAAATTCGGCAAAATAATCAATGTCATTATCTGATGAGGACGTTACTGTTTAATTGCTGATTAGCTTATTCACATATGAGACGACCATATAAGAGCTTAGAAGTAGCACGCATCTGTTGTCGATTTAAAATTGGATTCTTGATCTATCTGCATTTTTTTACATTTGCGGCAGTGACTGGGATTAGTAAATAAGTATATAATAAAGGATAAATTGGCCTGCTATTGCCATTCAGATTTAATTCGTATTTACTATCTACTATAACTACAATAACAGTTATTAACCATTCATTGCCCTTGTATGTCATCTGTGTTTCTATTTTGCAATAACGTGTGTTGAATTGTATAGCAAACACAGTTAATGATCACGTTTATTTTCATATATTTTATGAGAGCTTAAAACGGGCGTTTGAGTCCTTCTAAGGATAGTAGTCATTGTCTTATGAACCTCAGTGATCATATTTTCACGTTTTCACAATAAATATGTTTGATTGGATTGGTTTGAATTTTTATCTGAATCGTTTTAAAGACTCATTTAAATTGCAATATACTTATACATATTTTAATTATTGATTTCATTCGTTAACCTATGATGCGGCAAATAATTACTGCAAGTCGACCGCAATCGCTGCACAGAAGGATAATTGCCTAATTTAACACTCCCGACATTCAGTTGCGGTTTCTGTGCTGTTATTATCTATTCATTACTGTTATGTGAGGTTTCTGTGTCAACGTATTGTAACAATGGATTGTGAACAACTTGTCAAATACATTTAATAATCTCGGTTATTTTGGTTTATTGAATTGAAATCTGAAATAGCAAACAACTTTCCGTATAAACGTTGGATGATAATTTACGTTTTTCTGTTATGTTAAATATGCTAGCATTGTAGAGTAGTTTGAGATCGTTTTAAATAACAGTTTTTTTTACTTACAATTAAGTTTTTAAAAGCAAAATATTACAATTCAAATATTTTATTTCATTGTAAGATATTTACATACATATTTAATTAATGTCAAGGGTACAATGCAAAATCAGTACATCGGTACATCAGATCAGTACATCAAAAGGGCGTTTATTCCCTTATATTTTAACCATCGAAATCACGGTAGTCTATGAAGCTACAAATAATTACTGCGCCGCGACCATAGATACTGCAGCGCAGAATAATTACCCAATTCAGCATTCATGATACTGCTTGCAGTTTCTCTTTTTATTGCATTTGTTTTGCTCGTCGTCAGGCAGGTCTTAAGTCTTTCCTGACGTTAGACGTCCATGAGCTTCTGAGACCATCAGCTGGTCTGCAAACTCCTTTTTTTTCTTTTCCGACATAAGAGATAAATTCGACAAAGATAATATAGAACTTTACTTACATTGTAGAAATAATTTGATCCAACGAGTATAGACGGACAAGAGTGGTTAACCGTCTAGATATATATTAAACCCCAGCCCTGTCTGCAATTTCCGTTGTTTAAACCTAAACTTTCCAGACTTAACCCTCCGCAAAACTTTATCAAGAGGTTTTAAGGACTTAGCAATTCTCAAAGCAACTTCATATCTGAGTCTGTGTATAAATGGATTATTGTCTGTGGTGTTGTCGACATTATTTTGTCGACGTAATTTTGTAGGAAAAGTAACGAAGAAGAAATAAGTTTATTTGATGGTATCTTTTTTATGTATGAAGAGTAGCAGAGGAGTATGCAAGCCATCTGATGTTTGGGGATCGCTGCAATCTAATTACATTTACGTGCTAGCTACAACAAAACAGAAGTCCTATCAGTGGTTGCACGTAGCGTTAATATTCGTAAAATAACTTATATTTCGGTTTGACGTGCGGTCGTTGGTTTCAATTGAGTTGAGGCGACTGTCTTACTCCTAAATTACGTCGGCACACAAAACTGGGAACGCATATTTTGTGTGTGTATTCGTAGATGACATACTGATGCAAAAAAACACAATGTTTCAGAAAATTATCGGCAAATCTTCAGTCTAGAGAAATAAGCTCCATGTTAGTGCCGCCTCCCACAATGCTGATCCAATATGAGTCAAATAGTTGATTTTTAATTTACAATTACGATACAATCGTTTACGATATAAAAAGCATTCATAACTAATAACTGATTACGCTGTTTACGTGTTCAATGATTTTGTCCTATTTGATCAGAAGCCAACGTGCCTTTTGCAATCAAGGTTCCGTATTCTGATTCCGACGCCGCGCGGCATATTTGTGTGTTGGCCAAGTAGGTAGTGCATTTTACTATTGCACATGCCATTTATGCGGAACCCTACGGTGGTGTGTGCCAAGTACATCTGTTAATCTGTCTATGCTTTTACTAAAATAATAACAGGGCCATATCTGAGCATTGCTGATATGTTTGGATATGGATTGCTTTTTTATTGTGTGATATGTCTTATATATAGTATTTTGTTTTTTTATTGTAAATGAAAGTCTTAAAAAGGGGCTTAAATATATAGATTTTTTTCGGTTCCATATATTTTATTACACATTTATTTCCTTCTACACATTCTATAATCTAAGTTCATGATTACTATTTCTCTAATTCATTTATCATTCACACATCTGCAAGCACCTTCTATGTTTTTTTCTTTAGTCTAAGTTCACGACCTATTACTGTCAAGAATTGGTAGGTATGAAGATGTCGTCTAATTGCCCCGATTGACCGCGCTCCGTCACGGGTCCGGTCAATCACAATTTGTGTACACGCGGCCCCACGTTGCCCCCAATGATTGGAATTGATTGCCCCGTCTTAATGCTCCAGCGATTTGCATAAGGAAATCGTTTAAATTTGACGGTGAAGTAGTAGAATTTTATTATTTTGCGGATTCATTGCAACTTGCGTTTTATTTCCAATGGACGGCAGTGTTCAAGCCAAGATTTGCCAAAGGAAGAATTGCCAAAAAATCCAGACTTTACATTTATTTAAAGAATAATGGCCAAGCCATTCTTGCCAAGGATGTCAAGGACGTAGAGTTGTGATTTGACGAATTAGAGACTTGACTCTACATGAGATTGATGATAACTCTACACTAAAGTGTAGCTTACGATTTTGTCTACTTTTAATCTAATATTTTTAGTTTTCGAAAATGTGCCAACCCGTACTTGCTCAGCATGATGGACAACGAGCTGCCCTTTCTAATTCTGCCTATACTCTTTATTTTCTTATGTTAGAAAAACAACATACGAACATGCAGGCCACCTGATGTTAATTAGTCACTACTGCCCACATACAACTTCAAACAGGCTCTCACGTAAACGCGTAGATCCTGAAGTTTAAGATGGTCGCCTCGCTTATAAGTGTAGCCGGCCGCCGCACTTCTCAAACTGAAACAAAATAATTTCTTCAAGCCGGATTATGAGAGCGGAGGAAGTACTTCCTAGAGTTGTCGTTGCTATTGCTGGGTTAGCCACGGCTTGAGGATGATACCACCACGACCCTAACAAAAACAGGAATTCCACTTTAGGGCGTTGAGTGTACAAAGAATGTATAGTCACCCTAACATTCGCCATTATCAAAACTGATTTGGCATTCGGAACGTGCGCAACTAGGCTGAATGCAAGTTGTGCGTGCCACACTATCACTCGCAAGGAAGTCACGCCATCTGCATCAGATATGAGCTAACTACTAAGCTACTGCCCGTAACTTGATTTGCGTAAACTATACTAATTTAGACGGCGTTGTAAGTTATCTGTGGCGAGTATATAGGATTAGCGTTTTTTTTTAATTAAGTGTACTTCTTAGTCTTTTTTACCCCATGACTCTCATATATCAACCGATTACGGATTTTTTAAGGGTAAACGTTTGGTCCCATTTAAATTTGACGAGAAAATACCAAATGTAAAGGTACAAAATAAAATGACATTTTGAAATTTACGTTTAAACTACAATTGAGTAGTATGTAATAGATAAACATTGAAAAAACCGTTTACCTATGCTAAATATTTTTTTCTATCTATATCTGTTAGGTAGGCTTTTAGTAAAATTAATTTTAAAGTATTTCATGTTATGTACAGGTTACTTTAATAAACATAAATATATTTGAAACAAAAATGGCATTCCTATGAGTAGGTAACAGGAATGGCATTCCTTGTGAAGTCTATTTTAATTAAAATTATTATTATTATTATATAAATGGCGGTACAATTGTGATCGCTATTTAGTGCGTAAACTCAGAGTTTTTCATAATAAACATAGTAGTACTAGTAGTTTCATATTAAACAATATTATTTTAAATGTAGAGCCGTTAGAGCTCGCCCGGGGCGGCACCACTGCCACCCTCATAACTCGCCGTAAAGCAACATGTTCTTCTTGTGTTGTTTCGGTTGGGGAGGTGTGGTTACCGGATACACATTATTGGAGGCGACCATCTTAGTCCTCGAGAGTAGGAACGCGTCCGCGTCCTTCCTTAAATAGAACTTCTGTTCTACTTGAGATTGGACGTGGTTGTCCATGGGTTGCGGTGACCACTTAACATCAGGTGGCCTGCACGCCAGTTTCTTACTCTTTCATAATAATAATAATAAAAAAAAAACATAGTAGCACGACTCCGACTGAGTTGCTATCACCCTTTATAATCCACTGTCTAACAGTGTTTATGTTTCGGTTGCAGAGCTACGGCTGCCGGCAACACTTATAAACGGGGCGACTATCTTAGTCTTAAGAAGTAGTAACGCCTCTACGTACCACCTCGGATAGGACGTCAGTCTTGTTTGAGCTTGTATGTAGCAGTCTATATGCTGCAGGGGTTTTTTTGTTTTTTTAGCAAGAAGAGTAGCAAATCAGCATGCATACTACCTGGTGTTAAGTAGTCGCAGCCCGTAAATATCCACGTACAGCCAAAAACACGACCGAAATCCTATCTGAGCTCGAACGTAGATGCGTTGCTAATCCTGAAAAAAGATGTTTACCCCGCTTTAAAGTGTAGCCCGCAACCGCACCTCTCCAACCGAATCACAAGTAATGTTTCACGGCGGATTATGAGGGCGGCGGTGATACCTCCCCGGTCGAACTATAGTTTAAAAAGTTTTAAAATCAGATTGCCTGCTCGTGCAACTCCCCTCACATGATTAACATTCTTTATTGAAAGTTTATTGAAAAAAAAAAACAAAAAGGGTTTGTATAACATCGTAATACAATAATTAAATGTAAATCCCAGAGGCCGAATACAATTAATTCTACAAAACCGCAGCCTGCGGTGACCCTATTACATCCAGTACACGAGTAACACGTCCACCGGCCTCATAAATGTGTTTCAACCCTTGAATATGAAACACGTTTCGATAATATATCAGTTAATACCGACCCTTTAAAGGGCTCCTCTCTCGTTTTCATAATTTCCTAAGGGTTGCCAACTGTTAGTGTTCGTTCGAATAGAGTTTGCAAAAATATGAATTAATTTTATTATTGAAGGTAATTTAATATATTTAAATTGTATAATAATTATTTGTATTAACAAAGAAACAATATATACGTATACATATTTCGTTTAGAAGCGTAACGATTGGTCCTGAATGTAGTGAGGAAATAATTCAGAATTTTTCATACACTTGTCTTTTAAAACTTGTGAATGAATTTAAAAATGCATACAAAATATAATAATAAAAGTGTAATACAGGTGGTAGAACTATACTTCGAGGTTATGTAAAGCATTACTGGTGTTTAGGTTGGAGAGGTGCAGTTGCCGGCTACAGTTAAAAGCGAAGCGACCATCTCAATCCTCAGGAGTAGCAACGTATCTACATACGAGCTCGAAAAGGACCTCAGCCCTCTGATAATATCCATGGATTGCAGCGACTAATATTAGCTGGCCCGCATGCTCTTTTACTACTCTTCTCATATAAAATGCGTGCGTCTGTTTATTTTTTACGACTACGGTTCACTCATTATAATGAAGATTTTTATGAATATGAAGTTGCAAATGGGCGTGCAACCCCTTTCATGGTAAGTGATCACTTCTGCTCCCAATCATTTTTAACCATCTCTTGATAGAACAGGATTCGCATATCAAGTCAATCTCTGATGAATTGGCTTCTCTTGAGAACTAAAATCGATGCGTCATATAAGTAATAATCGACAACGATAAGTACCAGACAAAAAAGTTATATCATACAATATGAAGGTACCTACAGCAAAAACACACGTCGTCAAAAACTATTTAGATGAGCGATATATGGGTCTCCGAATACATATATTTATAATCAGAGTCCTCAGTTCTTAACAAGGTTTATAATAATTGTCTGTCTTCCAATTCTTCTAGTTTCTTTGCACATATTGATTACAACGTGATTATCTTAATTTTGGTAAATAATAGCATCATTTATACTACGCAAAAATAGCGTGACAGAATTGATGCTGCGAACTGTACTCAGTTGAACGCTGTACCTGAAACGGTGAAGTCCCATTTCACATGTTAGTCTAGACCGCTTGATCGCCTAGTATAAATGAACTGGAATAACCTAAATGGGTGCCTTAAAGAGCCTTTTTTGCGTTAATCCACACAATGCCATTCATAAAATTCTTCATGAAAATCACGCTTAATTCTTTACTGGTAAAACACGGTTAGTCAGTCAGACCAATTACATCCCGTGCATACAAATTATACTCGCCGTCAATATTGACATTGACAATGTTTCGTGACACGCGGCGGCGCGGCGCTGTTTGCGTACACGTGCGTTGAGGGCTCGTTGATGCGATTTGTTGGTTTCGACTGGCTCGATATTATACTTTTTTGATCTGCTGTATACAACTTTTGACTACAATCATCATCATTATCATCAATGATAACGTCATCAAATAGATTCCTAATATATGATAAGTCTATAAAAGTGTGTTGGTGTGTGTGTTCTTTAGGAGCACAGAAGCGTAGAAATATAACCGGAAAACGCTTCCACGATACCTGGAAAGGTTTTTCTCTTCGAACCAATAAAAGGCGGTTGTACCTCCCCCATTCAACCATACAAGTTCTTCCACTTATAGATTGCAAACAAGTTACCAGATTATGTTATTTGCCCAATTTACAAAGTATAGTAGTAGTTGATTTGAACCCATATGTTTCTGCCGTGTGTGCGTGCATAATGTCAAAGATAATTGCTCTTTCAGCGAGCTAATAAATAACACTCGGTGGCCGGACCGCTTCAGTCCCAGCGGAGTTGCCAAATTGCTTTTATACCATCGGCCGCGATCCTCGCGTCGCTAAATAAAGACAAATGGCGCCTGCGATGTTTGTCTGCCACTAATTCGCGCCTCGGATGATAGTGATCTTTGTTTTGATAAAAAAGGGACAATTCGTTTAGATTACAACAGTCGACTTCGAAGAAATTGTATCTTCTGTTTAATCAAGGCAAGGGAAAGGGTTCCTAATCGGTGTGTTAGATTTCCACGGACAGCGATGATCACTTAACATCATCATTAAGCAGGCTCCACATACTCCACCTGATGTTATTTAATTGGAAATTGATAAAAAAACTGATAACATTAACTGATTAACAAAAATAAAAAAGTATTTTTAATTCGGACGTATGTTTTTTTGTATTCGTCTTCCGTGATCGTTAAACCGATTTGAACATTTTTTTATTTTAATTATAAAAAGTATCTTTTCCGTTTCTCCCTACTTAAATTTGAAGAGAAAATAATGATGATATTTTCTAAAGGTGAAAAAGTGGGTCATGAAATTTTGTATTAAAGTTAAATTGGAATTATATTCGATTATTGTATCTACGAAGAATATATAGAAATAAATAAAATCTACATTTGAAAAAATTACCATTCCTAAGGGTGGTAAAAAGACCATGCAATTTCCTAGAAATTGTTTTCGTATAGTTAAAATAATTGTATGTTTATCAAAGTTTTTTACGGGCTGAAACTTAATTAATATTTGACGGCAAGCTTTCCCATAAGGTTGTACGCCTGTACTGCACGGAGTTAATTAAAGAATTAGCGGGGACGAGGGGGCGGTTGGACGTGAAATTTGTCGCGTTTATTAATCACGCCCGCCCCCGGCACCCTGCTTGCCGGAGATAAGTGTTTTGTTGGTTCTTGGGATAATTGCGGTTTTGTTTTGGGGCCAAATAACTGATGGGGATAACCGTGTGAAATCTGTATTAATAAAAATCGTAAATCTGTGGTATATTTAACAAGACAAACTGACTAACGCATAGTCAAACTAATAAATGGACTGGCGGACTAATTAATACATAGATGGGCAGATAGACGTTCAGACTATTGACGAGATTTAAGATTCCTTAATAGGATAAACAGACAGAGAAACAGACTAACATACAAACGGATTGACAGTTACAATGATGGACAAATACTCATACACATGGACTAATGAAGAAACTGACGGACTAATAAACAGACTGAGTTATAAAGACTGACTGACGATTGATGTAATTAATTTTGCGTAAACATCAATAAATACTGATAGCCTAACGAATAGACTGATGGACTGAAAAATAGACGAACAGTCAGACAGACAGCTGGTCTGACGATAGACGGAAGTTAGCATTGCGTAAACATCCGTCCACTTAGACAAACGAAAGACTGACTGACTAATAAAATTAGACACATAGAAAAATAGAAATATGTATTGGGCTTAATAATAAATATAAAATCTATTTTTTATGTGTTGTTATTGCAAAGGCAAGTAAAAGATACATATACATCCATCGATCGGTAAGGTGCTACCGCCAAACATATTTCCAGCACCAAATAATTCTCGAGTTTCCATAAACATGTATGATTCTGTTGAGTGTTTCATTTCTGGATACTGAATTAAAATATATAAAAAATAATGAATCATACAATTTCTATCTTTGCAATAGAGTGAGGTCGATATTATAAATTTTGTGTATGTGATTATTGAATGTAATATTAAATATCTTTATATACATATATAATTTTTCTATGCTTGTGTATGGCACTGAACTCTTCCTAAACGGTTGGACCGTTTGTAATGAAATTTTTGTGTGTCTCCAGGTGGATCCGAGAATGGTTAACATTCTCAATTGGATCCTATAGGTGGCACTGAAAACGTATGCTGATGTGTATGTATGATGTATGAACTTGGATCCAGTAGAATCTGGCAAACTTTCAGCAAAAAAATGACTTATCAATTTTTTCAGAGCGGGAAAACGTCCGCTGAGCCCACTAGTAACATTATAATATTTAATGAAAATGAATAAAAAACTAATGATTCGTACTATTTTTATCTTTTCAATAGAATGGGTATAAAAAATAGCGATGGAGAAAGGCCGCCATGATAGAAATTTATGAAGTGGTTGAAATTTCCCCCTATTCCCCGGGGACTCCGATTCGCCATGTCATTGTGTTTTATTGGAAATAGGGTTTCGTTAATCTAATAGTATCTACAGTGTCGTAATCAATTTTAAGGCAGCAGTTGCTCAGTGGTATACATTTTCAACACCCAAGCCACGAGGACTCCAGATTCGAATCCAGTTTACGACACTATTATCGAAGTGATAAAAAAGTAATGTGTGTGACGCTTAAAACCGAAGTGACGGAGTGTTGTATATCCTATTCAGTTATGTGATTACACACACACACACACACACACACACACACACACACACACACACACACACACACACACACACCCATACACACACATACACACACAACAGAGCCCCCACCCCGTGAGAACGAAAC
>DWON01010131.1:0-10969 GCA_018251015.1 Phocides pigmalion okeechobee
GTGGCCTGCATGCCCGTTTCTTACTCTTTCACAATAAACAAAAATCCCTGCGGCGTACAATAGCCTGTGTGTTGCGCGGTGTAACGCGCTTGCGGCTTGTGCACACCTGTGTACGTACAAATCTGTATGGATTACGGGCGAACACAAGTGTTGTATTTGCGTCGCTACAAGTTCAAAAGTGAACTCACTATCAAACTTGACCTCACAATGACTTAATTGACTTAAGAGAATACAAAGAAAACGACAACACGAACTTTCCGGACGACCCAATATAAGGTTTTAAAAGATTGTTTTAGAGAACCCTAAAAAAATGGACGTCTTTTTATTTGTATGCGTGCGTCGGCACGTCCTGACGCTCGTTTCAATCCCCGTACATATAAAACGTGACCATTCACATCCTAGGCTTCGAGGAATAAACATAATCCGTCACACGCAGTTTTCTCAACCGCCCCCGACTTAATTTAAAAGCGAACATCTGAATATGTTCCATTCTTTTTCATTCGTTGTGCCTGTGTTTTGAGTTAAAAACTGGCTTGTATACGTAAGAAATGGTTGCGAGTAAATTCTACAGAAATCTCTTTGGAAATTTCATCTTAATATGATTAATAATTAAAACAATGAACTAGCATGTTGCTTTCCAAAGTACGAAGGCGCTCAAGTAATTACGCCACTATCAGTTATCCTTGCAGACAGACAGATAAACCAAGGGCATGATGTTAATTCTACAGAAATCTTTTCACGAAATTCACTTCTAATACTTTTAAATGGGAATGAAAATATGATATGAACGAACAGGTACATTGCCCTCGAAAACGATAAAACAGAAGTGTGCGTGAAATTTTACCACTAGTGGTAATCTATCTGATTTCCTACACCGCCCAAAGTTACTTAAATCCGACTAACGTATTGACAGAAGCATGGAAACACGCATGAAGATTCGTTTACGCATCCAGATCGACCACAGCCGACAAAGCTTGAAGAACGACTGCTAACATAATCTTAAAAGCACGAAACCGGGCTTAAAATTTTGTCGCCAACGATCACCCATCAAATGTCCGACCGTGACTAACGTTGCTTAACCTTACAAATACCGTATACGTGTGCAGATTTAAATCCTAATTCAAAATCGTGACTACGCACACTAACTCAAACCTTATTAATAAAAAATGGCGATCTGTTTGTATATTAGTACTTAGCGTTTCCATCATTGATACGTAATTGGCCGTCTAGAGGTCATTAGGGAGTGAGGTGGACGATGAATGTAAATGGCATTTTTATTTGCGGTCAACGGCGTAGCTACGGCTAATACTCGAGCTCGTCATTTGCTAGGAAATAGTGTGGTTCCTACGACCTACTTTAACTTCTACTGTAGGTACTATAGAATTTTAAATAAAACACAAATAGTATTAAACCAATTTTGAACAAATTGCATAACCAATTTTAAACAAATTGCATAACCAATTTTAAACAAATTGCATAACCAATTTTAAACAAATTGCATAATCAATTTTAAAGAAATTCTGTCCCCATTTTTTACATTTACCAGTGCTAAGTAGTAGTCAAATGTATTTATATTTAGGTCTATATATATAGGTATACTCACGTAGGTTCCTACTACCTACTTTAACTAAAGCTGTAGGTACTACATAATTTTAACTAAATTGACAACCATTTTTAAAGAAATTTCATTAAAATATATTATATTTGTGTTCACACATACTCGTACATATTCGTAGATACTTACTTTGACTTTAAAATTAACTCTAGTAGCAATGTAATAAGGAATGGTTGAATCATAATTGAACCAAAGTAATTTATTTCTAAAATAGAGTAAACATATCAATCCGTTAGTCTGTTATTTGTACTCAAATTGATTTAAAGATACCAATACCGATATATTTAAAGACAGCGGAGTTAGCTTCTCGACCATCCCGTACTAGATCTCAGGGACTACCTACTTATGGCTACCTATACCTACCTACCTACTTACCTGTCTATACTACACAAATGAGCGTATAAGCTTTTTATTAAAAGAGAGTACCAAACGAGCTTGCCGTTTACTTGGTGGTAACTGATCACAGTTACTCATGGACTTTTTTATCCAATTCCACATAGAACAGGAGTTTGATTGAAACGAAATTTTAGATGCGTTGGTCGTCCTGGAGACCGATGGTTGCGCACGCAATCACAGGTTTAAATTATAGCTCAACGGAGAAGGTACCGCCAACCTCATAATCCGCTTCGATTGGAAAAGTACGTTTGCCTATTACGCTTACAAGCGAGGCGATTATCTCAGTACTGATTATTCGTGTAACAGATTATATACATAAAAAATGATTTTACGACAGAAATGAATGTAACTGTGACCTTATGTAACCTTATGTGATGTAAATGTAACCTTCCCTACAAAATGGTACAAATTTTACACTCTTGCACACCATCTGATGTTAACTGGACGTACCCAACATGATCCCTGCATCTAAGAATAATAATAATTGCAACTCACTCTTACGAAATCTGACACGCGGATCTGTGGATACATGCGTTGCTCCCAAACATACTGAGAATATGAACCACTTGTCATTATAACTGATGACTTTGGCTTTCCCAAAGAAATACAGCTTCACAGCGAATTTTAACGGTTTTGGTGTTACATAACCCGGTCAATCCGTGCTTCCACTTATGATTTTAAGCTAATATCCCCTCGCAAACAGTTTATCCATGACAACGAGCCATGCAACTGATCCAACGTATCGACAATTAAATTACTAATCGTGATTACCCATTATGTAATATACGTGGTTTCATCTATCAAATTGCTACATATATTTTGTAGCCCATCAAAAAGCTAGTCCATATTTTTGCATATTTCACGGCGGTCGAAAATTTTGGTAGCGTTGTAAAAAACCCTACATGGGAGCATCGTTGTATATTCAATATGAATTGTTTCAGCTTTCCGGTTTTTTTAGGCGCGGTCAAAGTTGATCCACCTTTTTTAGATATCTCTAATCTCACCCCAGCCGCGGCGGTGTCCGCCTATGAATAATTTAACTCCTATGTGACAGCCTCCGAAAATACGTTACTCGTATTCGTTTATTAATGTCACATCGATCGCAGCCCTCCCTTGGGATACCGCTGGATATGTAGAGCTAAATGGGATTTCATTTTCTAGTTCAGAAATCAAACGCTTCCCGCGACGCCCGTCCAATGTTCTCAACGGAGTACCCTCAGAATTTTTGTTCCGGTTCGTTTGGTGTCCGGATTTTCCCGAACATTTCCGCTGAAAATTCATGTGTCTTCGGCGCGTTCCGCGAGCATAATTGTTCGGAGCCACAATGCGCATTTTTTAGCAAGATAATACCATTAATCTCGCTCCGAGTAATGAAAATGTACCGCGGCTGGCGTTCTTTCTGTCACTAGCAAGAGCTGTCTCACTATCAACAAGTAAACTTCAAACAAACAAAAGTCTAGCCGAAGAAGTGAAAAATAAAACTTAACTTCTGAAATCCAAACGCAAAACTAACATTATCAACACACATTTAATAATTATTTCCACTAGACTCAGTCAGTGCTATCAAATGCTCAATGAGCATTCGGTCATACTTCATTACCTAATTTTACATGAGCAATATCTGAACGCCCATTTTTGACATTTTAATTTATTAATGCTATAATTGCAGAATAAATAAAATAGTATAGAACGAAACGTAATTAAAGTATGCAATAAAATAATTTCAAATTAAATATGATAGTAAATGATCGTCTTGTGTTATAGTGAATGCTGGCAACGTCTCCTGGCTTTCAGTTAACTCTTGTCAAACTCGTCTGTTACCAATTTTTCAAACCGGATATCTATGCTTATTATACTCAATACACAGACATACTTTCTACTCTATTTATCAATGTACTATTATACTACTACATACTATATTCTACTCTATTATCAATGTTGTAAATAGACGAAATCTGGAACGTAAACGCTCCAGATTTCGTCTATTTACAACGATAGTGTGACATTTCGAGATATATTGTTCCATTTTTTTCAAAACTTGATTATTTCTTGTCGTTTGTTTGAAAACTTACAATACATTTACATACATTGTTTCAATATTAGTTGATCTAAAACTGTTTGTTCTAACAGTGTTATTATGTATATTTATATTTTTTTGATAGATTCTGACTTTGTTAATATGATAATAACAAAGTTAGAATCGATGAAAAGTTTAAAAAACAATGTAAAGTCAATGTTTTTAAGATGTCACCTTGTCGTCGCAAATATGTTTTGTAACATTCCTACGCGTATTCGCTTCTCGCTACTCGCCGTCTCTGGGTCCAGTATTTAAAAGATCGGCGTAACAAGGCGGGAATTTAACGTACGTTATTCTCTTCGTACAGTTCATTGCGAATCTCGCAGGAGCAACTTTTCGGTTAAGAAATTAAATTCCCATCGTCTAGAGACATTCTCGTTATTGGCCGACTTATGGCCGGGGTAACTCCGTTAGGGGAATCAAGATGTCCTTAATTTATTCATAGTCGAAAATTGGATCGGTCACTCGGCTGGTAATAAGGGGTGAGTGCGACGCACTTAGGTTACCCACATCGGCAAAACAGAGGATACCCGTCATTCTCTAACCCCTTAGGGGTCCAGTGCTGGACAAATTAAATTTACATTTTACTCAGAACTTTCAGGAAGAGCGTTTTTAGAAGATTATAATCTTTTTAGGGGTTAGTTGAAATGAACCATAAATGTTATCGGTTCATTACATCGGCGATCATAGTTCTCAGGAGTACCAAAGTATCTGTGATCGGCTTCAGATGAGCCTATTCTATATGGAGTACATTCCAGATGTCCATGATTGTATGACTATCCACTTGTCATCTGGTCATCACTAACGTAAACCTATGTATAAAGAACATGATTATACCAACTTTATACAGTATTAAATTCAATCAAATGAATTAAAGATTTTAGGAGAAACGATCACTAAGCTTTGGGCAATGAGAAGATAGAAAAACTTTTTATCAGTTTTGAGGCTTGAGGACTGACTGCTTGAGGCTACCCCTATGAGTTAAACACTTAAGGAAAATATACAACATTTTTCCTGTATTCTATTCAAGAGTGATGAAATGAGAACTGGAATGTCACGCACAATTGTATTTTTAGATATTTTATATTAATGACAGCCACATACATATGAATATTCAACCACAATGCTAGTGACAGGGAAGTGCCAGAGTGCACCAACATTACTAGTACAGATAATATTTTTGTTATGTGAGAAGAATAGCAAACGAGCATGCAAACAACTGATGTTAAATAGTCGCAACCCATTGACATCCACTTACAACCACAAAAACGATTGAAATGTTATTTGAGCTCGAACGTAAGTGAGTTGCAACTCCTGAGGGCTAAGATGGTCGCCTCGCTTCAAAGTGTAGCCGGCAACCGCACCTCTCCAACCAAAACACAAGTAATGCTTTACGGCAGATTATGAGGGCGGCAGTAGTACCTCCCCGGTCGAACTATAGTGTCTCTCGTTGAAAATCATAATCATATATGCGATATAAAAATATATTTACATACCATAAAACATTCAGGCATTCATGTTTTCATCAGAGACTTACCAATTTCTATGCAACGCATTTTATTTTATTTTTACACGAAACCAAATAGACTTCACACATATATTTTATATTTAAAATTAATATACATAGAGTCGTATATAAACTAAAAATCGTTTAACAAAATTCATAATATTTAAAAATAAAAAATAAAATGTACAGTGATTTTTTTTAATCCTTATAACTTCGTCCACTTAAAGGATTTGGCTACATCACATTCGAATGTTATTTAAACGGAGCCAATTTATCCTTATTTGTTGTTTTAAAATAATGATTGTAACTTTGTCAAATATTGGTGAAAGTGGGAAACAGTTTTGTATGACTCCGGATGTAGACGATAAATTATACTAGAATAAGATTTTTTTTTAATTTTCAATGTATAAACATATAGCACCTATATAATTAGAGACCTAGTGATAGTGGATTGTTGCAATATAGTTTTAACATAACTTAAAATAACAGATTTCAGGAAAGCAACGGCTGACACTTAACTGTCTTTATTTTCTAGATTAGGTCTTCATTTTTTTAAAGGTGCGATATTTCGTAAACAGATATGATATAAGACTAAACAAGGTAGTATATGTGAGGAGACTAACAAAGGCCCTTTCTCCACAGACCCGCCCGAGATCACGATCCGGCCGCGCAATCTTCAGGTTCGCGCAAACGGTATCGCCGCATTCTATTGCGCGGCGCGCGGCGACCCCATCCCGAACATACAGTGGCGTAAGAACGGAAAACGAGTATCTAGTAAGTATTGATTTATCTTTTAGAAAAATACATAATAAGAAAGACACTTTCTCCACCGCAGCACTCGCCGAAGGTTGAGGTTCCATTCGTATCAACTATATTCATGAAAATCTTCCATAATTAACGTTCAAACGTTTGACGATTTCAAATAATGTATTCTATTGTCAATGTGATATAGGCAGGTCATGACTTTCCCAAACAACGGAGTTGCAGAAAAAACAGACGTTTCATCATCGATTTCGTCCGTGATTGAAATGTAAAAAGCTACATTGTAGGCCATAAATACGCGGAGCCGGTAATGACGGCCATAAGCCCGGGGCAATGAGCTGAAAAAACGTATAGCCCAACGGCCACGCACGCCACCTCCCATAAACCCATTCATGCCCCCCTAAGGACGTATCACACTAGCGAGAACGCACGCTAGTTTAACCTGCGACGTGACGTTAACGTCGACGTGACGTAGACGTCGTCGTGACCTTGACGATACAAATGTACTATTTTTAAATCCCGACACAGAATGTTCGATAAGTTTGAAAAAAATTGGGAAATGTCAAAGGATACATCCTGAATAAAACAATGAATACGTACGTAACTGTATTTTGAAAACAAGCTGAACCAATGCTATAAATATAAAACACGTAAAAGAATAGATGCTATACATTACCTTCAGCTTGCTATGTATTTGAATACTAAGAATTTAAGCTAATTTAGTGCCAATGAGCGGGTCATTTGCTATGTGTAAGTTTTCGAGATGGCAAACCAGATGACACTCAGAGAAGAGGTAGAAAAATGACATGATAATCGAATCAACAAGAGGCTATGTTAGAAAATGTTAGAAAAGAATTCACCAACTAAGAGTAAGATAGACGAAAAAGGCAGCCTTTAGATACAAGATACAAATATAAAATAAAATACAAAAAGGACAAGAATAAAGAACGCTACAATTTCTTCACGCTAAAAATTAGTGTAGTGTGATATTTCCCGGTCGAACTTTAATTACTGCTTGGAGAAAAATCGCTCCAAAAACGCAAGTGTAGTAAACGCCTAAATAGTTTCATCATTCCCCATGAAATATGTAATCGTATATGTCACCCGTAGACGGACCATAAAAGAATAATGGCGGCGATCACACCTACGGATCTCATTTCATATTCTATCTGCTTTATCAAACTTTATTCTCGATTTGTCTGTCTGTCGTTGGAGCTATCTGTCAAATCGGACCGTTGGCTCGGAAAACTGCGAATGGCAGGAAGACACCCGACAAACACAAAAGTGGAAATAGGAGAATAGATTTATATAGGGGTGCCGAGTGTCGCGAATTTGACCGTAAAAATCTCGGCGGCCTTTTTATTTCGTGCGGTTTGAGGCCCGCAATCAATGTCCGTTTTTTATTGGTTCGTGAATTAATCCGCGGAGTTTTGATTTTGAGAGTAGTTTTTATTGAGATCCGCATTCATCCATGCTTTGATACGCACAATAGATTTTTTGAGAATCGTTGTATCATAATACGACTAGAGAGGTACCAGTAATGGTACCACCGCCGTCTTCATAATCCACCAGAAAGAAAATCTTGTGTTTCGGTTAGAAAATTAAGATTGTCGGCAAATTTTATAATCGCAAAAAACATTTGTTTTCGGATTTAAAAGATTTTGTTGTTTTGAGTACGACGAAAACCTTCGAGGGCCCTCATACCGTGAGGCTGAAGGTACAGGCCCATGTTGCCCATTCCTAACGCCTTTGAGGTTATACAAACGTTTGTTATAAACAAGTCTCACATATGACGTCAACATCGCAACAAGTTACACAACAATTAGTTGCACGCAGGTGAAGTTATTAGCCCGTAGCGGCCAGCATCTTCCAAGTTGGCAAACTCAAAACTGGAGGGAGTATAACATAATCTCCTCAGCGTAACATATTCAAAGCAAAGTTCCAAGTATTAAACATGTTTTAAAACTTATTGATAGTTTGTCTTTTAACTTTTAAATATTGGTTATCTATTTCGCGATTATGTCGTCTTCTTTTGTCTTCGAGTTTCTCGTAAAGTTAGTAAGTTTAAAACAAGTATGTAAATTTAAGAAATATTGCTGTAGTACCGTTGTCTAGTGGATTGCGTTTATTAGATTTGAATGAATGGACTATGATCTTCTTAATGGCTAATGACGTTATCGTCGTCATCGTGATTGCCGTACCTAAAATCAGCATCAACATCAACATCTCCGCCAACAACAACGTCAACATTATTACCAACATCAACACTAACACCAACATCAATAGCAACATCATATTTACTGCTATCAAATACTGTGGATATTATCTTAAAATGAAAAGAGTTATCTCATAGGGCAAAGAAATGATACGTAATTTCTCATTTTTTTTATTTTATTAAGTAAATTTAGGTAGTTATATTTTTACAAATAATAAAATTGTAATTTATCGCTAACCACAGAAAACACATTGAGAAAAATGTATTATTGGAGACCTTTATTAAAACATTAGTTGTTAGAATTTTGTCTATCTGCGCGTTTGTGCTTGCTAATATCAGAAACGGTTTAACTGACTTCGATACGGTTTTCACTAATGTTCACTACTTACTTACGCGTATAATGCATGCTTCACTTAACATGAAGTGTTCATTTCAATGGGTCTTTATAAAAATCAACTTCAAATGTTACGGGTGTGAGTACATGAGAACTTTTTGCTATTAGATAATATGAAAAAATCCGATAATTAAAGTCCACGAAACGAATCGCGGATAGTTTTTTTAGCAAACGAGCATACAACCCATCGGATGTGAAGTAGTCGCGGCCCATAGATATTCATGTACAACCACAAAACCCGACCGAAATCCTATCTGAGCTCGAATGTAGATACGTTGCTACTTCTGAGGACTAAGATTGTCGCCTCGCTTCAAATGCTTTACGGCAGATTATGAGGGCGGTTAAGGTACCTCCCCGTTCGAACTATAGTTCTACCATCTATAAAAAATAATAGTTAGTAATTAATAAATAGTACCTTTAATACATGCCAAAATCGTGTAAAACGCTGACCTTTCTGTTGTCACGTCCTAAACAACGTGACAAAGAACAGATTTCCGCCAAAATCTGTGTACAAATTGAATATATTTAGATATTCGCCACATTTTTCTTGAGTGTAAATACGTTGTGAATATCAGATTCAGCGAGCGATGTCCCAGTGAGCAATGAATGTCGGAATGTCCCAACGTCAATCACTGACATGCGTCGCGTAGTTTTGCTGAGTTGTACACAAAAACATTTTGATGCATAGATTTAAATCATAGATACGCTTTTAAACAGAATATTTGTGACACTCTGCTTTCCCGCGCTGCTATTTAACGCAGCTTTTCCACGCTGCTATTCCACACTGCTATCCCACGCTCTAATCTCACGCAACTTTACCATGCTGCTATTTCACGCTGCTATTCCACGCTACTTTCTCACGCTACTGTCCCACGCTGTTATTTCACGCTACTTTCCCAAACTGCCAACCCATGCTGCTAACCCTCTTAGTAACTAAAAATGAGACTCTCTCCATATCACGTTAATGTATACCTTTAAATGAAACACATCTAATCTGAAATTTACATATTTGGGAAATGTGATAAGGATTCTTATGTATATGTTTTATTACAGACTAAATGCAATATGTATATTTATAAGTATCACTAAACCTGGAATATTCAAATTTTTGGAAATAGATTGTTAATGTAGCTTAAGCGAGCACTAAGAAAAATTTTGGAAATTCCATTTCTGAGAATGTAATATACAGGATTCTTATTATTGTACGCCATCAAAGCCACTTAAAAACTAGTGTTCCGTAAGTCAATATCTACATTTAAAAAAGGTCAACAATCTTGTATTTCCATTAGGCAATCCTCATTAAAGTGGTTTGGTACAAAATGTTCCAAGTTTACCTCGCTTCGTGGAATGGAACACAATGGGTTATGGCATTTACGTTACTAACAATTTTCGTCTAAGCTCCTCTTGGGTGGATTTAGTAAATGTACCTCTATTTTGCTTAACATATGTAGCGGCAAATGCATGCTGCCCAAGAGGACAGAACAAGAGCATAATATTTTACCCCGTGATACATTACAGGGTTGGCACTTTCAAACGTTCTTACGCAATTCTGTTTTTGAAGAAACTGAAGTTAAAAACGGATATTTCTAACCGACTTTAAAAACTGCAACTGTTTTTTTTTACTTTTAAGAAATTTAAGTTACAAAAAGGTATTTCTAACCGATTTTAAAAATTGCAACTGTCTTTTTTTTACTTTTAAGAAATTGCAATTACGAAGAAGTGTTTTCATCATCTTCAAAAATTGTAACTATTTTCATTAATTTTACGATTTTTTAAGGCACAAACGATTATTTTAACTGACTTCAGGAATTGTAAATTTAAATTAAAAACGAGTATATATAACACAACTTCAGAAAACTGTTTTTGTTAATTTCACGTAATTGAAGTTACAAATAAATTCCTACTCTTGAGGACTAAGATGGTCGGCTCCAATAATGTGTATCCGGCAACCACACCTCCCCAACCGAAATACAATACATGAAGAACATGTTGCTTTACGGCGG
>DWON01010132.1:0-10967 GCA_018251015.1 Phocides pigmalion okeechobee
AGGGGTGTCCACCTAAAAATGTGGAAATTTTTAGTCGATGTAGAACATCCAAAATTTTTTTAAAGTTCGTATACTTTCCATAATACTTTGATATTATCTTTTTCTATTTAAAAAATGTGATTGTCCTAGAATAAAATGTACGACTTTGTATTACTAATAGATAATAATTCAGAAAAATAAAAGCTACATAAAGTTATTGAAAAGTTTTATATATCATTATAAAGAAGAACGAAATTAAATTACACACTTGGTAAAAACTATAAGAAATTAACACTTCTTCATGTATGCATGCAGGACAGCTAATTAAGATAATAAATTATATCACTAACTGGTTATTTGTATTTCAGACTATTTTTTTAAATTAAATCATAAAAAAAAAATTACACAAAATCGAATCAATCCGATTTATCGTCAGTAAAATCGATATAACCCATATTTTTATTCAATATCCCTAATATGACGTATGACTTGACGCTGATGACGTTTTATAAAAAAAGTGTCCTGGTATTTTCTTCAGTTTTAAATACTATTTGTTATAATTTAAGTATAGAGTCCTGATATGATCATATAATCTTATAAAATATCTAACTGGCACAGTAAAATACTGTAATTTTTTTGTGTTGTGAGTGCCACTTTAACGTATGACCGTGCACAAAATAATGTAATTATCCGCTTCGTCCACCCGGAGTGGTTCGACGGGATAAATGATAATACCTGAATGATCGTAGCGAAGCGCCTGAGACGCGAACACAATACAATATTGCGAGGTTCACGGACTTTACAGTGCGTCGACGTTGCCGTGTATCAGTCAGTCGCGTATCGTGGCGCAAGGCGCTTGTGACAATGATTTTCATTATCGGTGCGGTGGCGGCGTTCGTTGCGCTGGTTTTCGGCGTTGGGTTTTACTACGCTGTGTCTTTATCAATAGCATCCGCAATTGTTTATGCGCTTGTTTTCCATACGAGATGGTGCTACGTAGCTCTAAGGACGGCTCCGAGGGACCTCAGGTAAAGTTGATTATAATGTTGTGTACAAGGCATAAATCTCGTCCAATTCCATGGTTGACATAAATCACCAAACAATTATGCTAGGTACTATTGGTTGTGGGTTTCCTCACAAAACCGTAAATATTACTACACTGATCAAGATTATCAAATTGTGTACAAAACACAATTATTTGTTCATTAATGACAATTCATGTATATCAATTAAGTTATATATAAAACGTGTGAATTTAACCTTTGTATCGTTACTTACAACTTGACTTTAGTATAATACATTATGACAAAGCAAAGTTTGTAGATCAATATTAAACTTCAAAAGTGACGCTTAGTACTAAGTATGTACTAAATAAATTATAGGTACATAAATGATTAAAGTATAAACATTTTCATGTTGATAAGGTTTATTAAGACACCTTGAAAACATGTTTTTTTTTTAAACTAGATAATACTAAGAAAAAGTAAAACTGTAAGAAAAAGTAAAAATGTATGTATAAAGAAGTTATATAGATGCATATAAATTATATTAGATATAAAAAGCTTCATCCAAATTGGTATCTTTTGGATGAGTTCCCAAAATGCTGGCGACATTACCTTGTTGTATAGCTTTTTTCATAGTTTTAATAATTATCTTTCAACAGTACATATAATTTTTTAATTACTTGTTACAGCTTGTAAATATCTTTATTACTACAAGCAATAGGTATAATTATTTTAGAGGAACTTCTTATTCATATAAGGAAACTCCAATAGATTACTATTTATCTCTAACTTATTTATGTTTTATTTTGTCTTTATTTATCAAAGTCTAGGTTCTGTTAGGGTGTAAAAAATCTTAATGGAGTTTGACCCTCTAAAAACAATGTTTAATTATTAGATAAACATGTAAGTTGCTTCTTTAATTTTAATATCTATTTTTGTAAGTTATCCTTGTACAGAGTTAGCAATATAAACATAAAGTACTTACAACTAAATATAAATTATATGGAATAAAAATAAATTGTATTCCAAAAATTAATTCAAAAATAAGCAAACAAAAAAGCTATAATAAAAAGTTTTTAGTAAAAGTAGTCACACATGTGAATCATAATTAATTTCCACCTTATTGACATCAATTGCTGATAGCCCAGTGGTTAAAATACTGACATACACAGATGTCCTGGGATCGAATCACTGTACCTCTGTATCCCTGGTATGCATCACTGATTTTTGAAGTTATTTGTGGATTCAAAATTAATTGTCATCTGCTTTAATGAAAAAGGCAAAAAACAAACAAGTGAAAATATTTTTTTTTATTTTGTAGAGGGCTTACACCTTGTGTCCGCCTATGGCACTGTAAAAGATTGATAAAGGGACACCAATTGACATTGGAGTCATATGATGGAGTATGCTTAGTCTGCTAAGACATATAAAAGTTTACAAAGCTTTTACAAGGATTTTTTTTGTAGTTATAAATTTTTATAGAACATATCTTACAAGTTTTTGGGTATGGGTACTAGTTGTAGCTTCCACCTGGTGTTTTATGTTACAGAAACTTTCATATAGTATATTGACGAACTGATTATGTTGTCATTATAGTCTATATTGAGATAACAGACAATACAAATACTAAATGAATGAAGAATTTCATGAAAAGTTACTTTGTTTAATGATACAACTAGATCTATTTTTAACCGGACACAGGTTTTTGTCAATCAAAAAAATCTGGATGAAGTCATGTGGTTAGGTCATCATTTGTATTACATTTATATTTATTTATGTGCTTTTTAACAAAAATTTTGAATTAACATTTTATTTATGAATGAGTTAGTTAATAGTATCAGGCATTACTTTGCGGAAATCTATGCTATTAAGTTGTTATTAAAATTACTTTGCAACAATCCGCCACCACAATGTGTAATGGTATATATTTCAAAGCATGCACTATGAAGGATAGGAAAACGTGATGTGATTAAAATTAACCATCGTAGAGTCAACTTACCCTGATGATGCTCCGTTTTGGGGCGAAACATGTGTTGGTACTAATATGTATAATGGTATATATTTTTAATCACATCACGTTTTCCTATCCGGGAGGGAGGGTGGGCATAGTGCATGCTTTGAAATATATACCATTATACATTGTGGTGGCGGATTGTTGCAAAGTAATTTTAATAACAACTTAATATGAATGAGTTTATTTATAGTGTAGTAGGTACATGATATTTCAAATTTTTTTTAATGATATTTCAAATATGTATATTATGGGTTACAATAGCTCTGCCAGCCAAGAATTGGACAGTTATAATATAGACGATGGATTATTATAAATCACCTATAAATGTAGAAACCAATATGAAGACAATACACTCCATATTCCACCCCAGTAATATAAGTAACTACATGAATTTACAATTGTATTGTATTACTTAGTATGAGCTTGCAGGGATTAAATAGATTTGACACAATGAGTACAAATTATGCATTCAGTCTGTGAGCTGTGGTCATAAAGACATTCGACTTACACAATGTAAATCACTAATCAGCCTTTCGTAACAATGAAAGATTGCATTATATGTTGTTGCTAGTGTTAGAATGTTTAAAATACATTAACAAATATGACTTAATTTTAATTAAGCCAATATTCTTTAATACAAGTGAAAATGTTTAATTATTGAATGGTTATTTAGCTGAATTATTTAATAATTTACTGATTTAACTCTCACATGGCCATGTTAATACCATTCCATACTTGTTCACTGTCACCAGTGCTATTGGAAATCTAAAACTATTTTACATTGACACTGTTAATACAATGTGTTTATTAGTAATAAATAATTACAATTGATTTTACCTTTGTAGAGCCCTCTTATGTTATGTCAAGATTCTATTGCTATCTCGAAAACTGATGGGAAAGAACTGGACAGTTCCTGATATATTTCATGAAACAGTAGAAAAATATCCAAATAAACCATGCTTTTTGTTCCAAGATCAAGTATGGACATTCAAGGAGGTTAGTATTACAATCTTACAAGTATCTTAATGCAATTTGTATCGTGCATTTCTGCCATGCGTATTTTTTTGTTCCTGTGAGAAAAGTAGAAAATGAGCTTTCAAGCCAACTGAACTGGTCGCTGTAGCCCAAGAACACCCACATTCAACCGTCATGGAAGTCCTATCTGATCAGCAATAGCAATGTTATCTGTTGCTATTCCTAAGAAATAAGGGAACTACTCTGAACAAGCTATAGTTCTTTCAACCTTTTAAATATAAATTGTATGTATGTTTTTGTCTTCCGGTTTCTTTTTGCAATCCATATATTTCATTTACTCATTACTCTCTAGTAGAAGTAAGACTAATTTAAACTTACAATATCTCTGTGACTCTGAATAAATTTCAGTTACTAAATTTAATCTAAACAAATAAATAAACAAGAATCAAGAACAAAAATCAGGGTGAGTGAAACAAAAAACCGTTTAAAAATATTTAGAAGTTTAGGTGAACAAAAACATTGATTAATGCTTAAAAATTTTATTTTAGATAGTGTTGACGTGAGTTATACAAAAATAACATTAAAATATAGAACCAGTTACTAATTTTTAAATAATTATGCAAGAAAATTGAGCATTCAGCACAAATTATGTATAACATTCACGTCTCTCACACGAAGGATCTCGTTTCTCGCACCCCTCTTATTTTTCGAAGTTATGTCCGTATTAAAAATTTATTATTATGTGGTTTAAAGACAAAAATTTTTTTGAGGAAAATTGCACAACTGATAGTTCTTCATAACATTCTTAGGTGCGTGAACTCTACCAATGCCCTCATGGCTAGCGTCACACAGTGATTTAACACTTCTCATTCTGAGAGGAGTACTGTGCCCTGAAGTGTCAAAGCAATAATTTGAAGATGTACATTTTTTATTTTTTTTTATAGACGAAGTCATATCTGTGACATACGACCTAAACTACTATACATAGTTTAGCTCGTAAACTATAGTAGTGATATGTAACAATATTTTGAGATATTGACTTCAAAATAATATCGTTAACCGACATATTAGTTACATTTTTTACTTATTTATAGTGTCTCCCTAAGTTAAACTTGCGTTGGTAATACATAATATATAAGTCCAGGCCAGTCCAGGGCCTCTTAAGTGGTATTTAGGTACTTTATCTGGAACTGTCATGAACTAGATAATGAAACATTCAAAACTATACTGAATTTAACCCAAAATTAATCAACAATGTGATCACGAAAGGAAGTAGTGCGCGAACATATTCAAATGTCTCATAAAATACAATGGAATTAAGAGATTTCGTTTTTCTTGCAGTCAGACAGAATTTAAAATAAATACAATTTAAAATTTAAGATAAAATAAAACTTAGCACCGCTGAATTAATAAGCGTTGAAGTAGGACTGCTTTGTCAAGACATAGTTTTATTGTATGAATTATTATCAGCTTAATAAAAAATATAGAATCAAAGTATCAAATATGGTATTTGGTTTATACTTTGAATGTGTGTGAAACTTATGATGTGATGAAAAATGTGATAATTATTTCTACTGATATTATTTGTCATTTATTATTTTAGGTAGAAGACTACAGTTTGCGCGTGACTGCCGTGCTAAGGGCCCAGGGTATCAAAAAGGATGGTATTGTGGGTCTTCTTACGAACAACTGCCCTCAGATGCCCGCACTATGGCTAGGAAATGCACGTTTGGGTGGTGTGACGCCCCTCATTAACACGAACCAACGCGGCAATGCCCTAATTCACTCCATCAAAGTGGCGAACTGCGACGTCCTCATATTCTCTGATGAATACCAGTCAGGTAAAGCAATTATAACTCGACATTTGTCGAATATTCGGCTACTATTCGGTATTCGCGCTATGCGGTCACTTTTTTTAAATATAAGGTAATCAGCCGAATAGTTCGCATATATTTGCAAATATCTTGAATCTTGAAAAATAGTTGCACATGTAATTCAAAAAAATTAAATTTTAACCTAAAACACTAACATTGAACACTTGTAAGTGTATCAGCAGTAACTTACAATGAATGGAAGCATGCCATTTTTTAGATATTTTGGTCAATATATAGTGATACGGACAATAAGTAACGCAATTTGATGTTATAATAAAATGATGCGTGTTTTGAAAGAAATTACAGTCTAAAACTTTAATCGTCTTCCGATGGTTTTTCCATACAAAAAATGCACAAATTATGGGACTCTACTTATCTTTTAAATGGAGGTGACGTGTCGGCCGCAGATTTGTCGCTTCAGCCGAGAGCCTAGCCGAATATTCGGTCTTGGACCAAATAACTATTCGCAGTGTCTGTAATAATGAGTTGTCAGTTGCGAATGTTACATAATTTTGTTACCTCATTTTCTTTATAAACCTACTCAGAACAACGAACTGCCGCGACCAGTATAACTAGTTTGTTGAATAATTTCGGCATTCATGTTAAATTTTGATCGGATTGAACGTTATTATTAGAATGAATACTTTTGCTAAGTCTTCTTCTTCTAGTAATTATCTATATATAAAATTTGATAAATGAGTTCATATTTATATATAATATTTGCATGTATAATATTTTTATTTGAATTGCAGTAACAAAATTACAAAAATGTCTATATTAAATTAATACAATAGATAAACAAATAACATCTTGCAAATTCTGGATCATTATTAATACGGTAAAAAGTCTATCTATACTTTTATCTTCATTATTACGAATGTATCGAATAATATCTCCCTTTGAAATTTAGTTTTGAATTGTAAAAATAAAAAATTGTGATGACGATACGATTTGTATTTATTAAGTACGAGCGAAATGTTGACCAGACAATATTATTTGATATATAAACCTATATTACGTCAGTTTTCGTAAAGATGTCCGTAGAAAAACGATTAAAATAAAAAATGTTTTTGCAAGATGATTTGTTGGCATTAATTATAAAATATACATATTTTACATGAATTCATTTTCTCGAGTCTTTCAGAGTACAAAAATATGGTTATAGTAACAGGTATCTATATTACTGTTGAAAAAAAAACGGAAAATGTGAACTATGATTATTTTGTAATGTTTATATTAATATACCGCGAATATTACAAAGTACGAGATATTTTACCTTGACTTTTAGCTATCCAAGATGTTTCAAGTCAACTGGATCCAAAGCTAAAGTTGTTCAAGTTCTCCCATCGTCTTCTGAACTCGGGTTCACCTGGGGCGAGCAGCGTCACCGGCGATGGTTTTGTAGACTTCACTTCGTTATTAGAAGACACTGCGCCGGCCTCCTGGACGCTGGCTGATGCTGATGGATTCCAAGGAAAACTCCTCTACATTTACACCTCTGGAACTACAGGGCTTCCGAAGGCGGCTGTTATATCAAACTCCAGGTAATATAACGTATGTGATATTAATAATGTGGCATATAGAAGTAATTGTAAATAAATATTGTTCACTTAATAATTGCTTATTTATAAATATGTAAACTCTAAAGCGTTCGATCATTTTCAATTCAATATTTTTCAATCAATAAAGTCAGTTTTTATTGATATGTATGTATCGTAAGTGTGTATTTCACTTTATTACATTGATTTTTTATGCTTTATCGGTTGACGATTCCCCTTTATACCTGTTGATCTAAATTAAACCTGCAATTTATTGCAACTTGTAATAATACGGACTACATGTTGAACGTCGGGAAACGACTTTGCAGAAATATGTATGTTGTTTTCTTCAACACGGGCCCATGCTTTCGTGGTTTGACTTTCACTCTTGACCTTGTTGCGACTTTCCCCGCTCTCAGATGTTATGTTATTACGGTTTTGCACGTTTTGTTTTTGATAAATTGCTGTGCAAATAAATAAATTATCATGAATATAGTATCATGAAATTCGTAGTCACAAGTATTATTACGAAACTTCCGTTTAAGGAAATATTATCGTCTTTGTCGTGTTTATTATGACTATAACTTTTTTCATAGGCCTTGACTTATCTCTTGACATCGAGGGTCCATTAGAGTTCTTTTTACATCCTGTTTATTAAATCTCGTGTAGAAAAATTGAAATTTTGAAAATTTACATAATTTTTAAAAATCAGATTTGGACTTTTAGGAGGGGCAAAGTCCTCACCACTGTCGTGCTAAATAACAAATAACGAGTAGTACTCTGCAAGTACATTTTATTTGGACTAGCAAAGGAGCATGCATACCACATAATATTAAGATGTCGCTACAGCCAATGGAGAAATTTATCCATATTCAAACTCAAACAGAATTAAAATGTAATTTTTTAATAGTATTAATCTCATTTATTAATCATATAATAATAATAAAGACTGGTGTGTGCCTCGCTTGTAAGTATAACCGGCAATCGACAATTTCAACCGCAATACAATCATTACCTTCGGGCCGATTAACACTTTCCCTGTGGCGTTCAACACTGTTGTGTGTTACGGGACGCAACGCGCTTGCGGCTTTTCCACACATGTGTTGTACGTACAAATCTGCATGGATTACAGGCGAACACAAGTGCTATGTTTACGTCGGCGTTAAAAGACCGGGGGTGGACATTACGTCTGTGTATTCGTAGATAATACAGAGTTGCTAAAAAATACAATATTTCATAGAAGTGTCGGCGCCTTTTCAGTCTAGAGAAACCAACTCCAGTTTAGTACCGCCTCCCGCAACGCTGATTCGATCTAATATGTGAAAGTATTAAAAGGCGGCGGTGCTACTACCGTGTACTACGGTCCAACCTCCTTTACGTTATAAATAGGTTGGCTTGTACCCAGGTTCGTGTTCATGGCGTCTGGCATCCATCATATGCGGCTTTGTGGTTCTGATACAGTGTACTGCCCACTACCATTGTATCATACAGCGGGTGGCGTCATCAGCGTCGGCCAAGCACTCATATTCGGCTGCACCGTCATACTCAAGCCCAAGTTCTCAGCATCTCAATACTTCCCCGACTGCATCAAATACAAAGCCACTGTGAGTTGTTAATATTACAAAGAAATCTTAGCTTAGTACATTATAACAGCGTAACCATAACACTAATGACAACATTTCACGACAACATAAATAGTATTGCATAATAACAACAATGAAAATATTGCAAGAAGACATTATTACTGTAGAGCAACAACAATATATCAGAACACAAAGTATTGCTGGCAACTTTGTGAACAGATGTATTGTTAGACTTTGAACATATCGCTTGTCCGTAAGAATACTGTATTAAATCTAAAAACTTACTTTTTCAGAAGAAGCGATAAAAGTTTTTAACGTACTTTTTTTAGTCGAACTGTATCATTAATTCAGCGCCAAAATTTTGACATGATACTGTATTCTTCCGGACAAGCGATATGTAGAGTCCCACTTTGTCGGTTAATGATTATAAAGCAATATGCAGCACAGTTATTTAATTTTTAGGTTTATTTTTTATGTTTGTTTTAATCATTTTAATTCTATTTTTTACTCTTCTCTCTTTACGTGTTGTGGTACGTGTAACGATTAAATTATTTCTTTCTTTCAATATGAATAGTATTGCAGGACAACAAAAACAAACTCAATATTCTTTATACTCTATTATCTTATCACAGTAATTCATAAGCATTTTTTTATCCAGACATTATTAACCATAGTACAATCATAATAGATCAACAGATTTTTCTAAATATATTGTTTTTCTGTTATTCACAGGTCGCGCACTACATAGGCGAGATGTGTCGTTACGTGCTGGCCACGCCCCCCTCACCCGCCGACAAGCAACACAACGTACGCGTCATCTTTGGCAACGGGCTGAGACCACAGGTATGTACGATTTTAAACTATTATTTTCGCGATTAACGCTTTTTAATAATAATTTTATAACAATGCCACCAGGTATGATTTTGTAATGAATTATTGTAGGTGACAAACAGAGATTCTACAGCCCATTTAGGATAGCAGTTTGACGGCGGCGCCCATATATAAGATCGGGTCAGCGTTGCGTCAGGCGGCACTACGCTGGAGCTTATTTCTCTAGACTGAAAATGCGCCGATAATCACTGAAATATTGTATTTTTTAGTATCTGTGTATCATCCACAAATACACAGACGTAACGTCCGGCCCCATTCTTGTAGCGCCAACGTATACACTTTTGTTTGTCCATCCATAATCCATACAGATTTGTATGTACAAAACATGAATGTACAAGTCAATACACAGGAGTGATTCACACAGTGATTCACAGGGAAAGTGTTAAGGATTTTTCATACCTATGAGAAAAATATACTAATATGGAAAATCAATATGAATTTCCATGTCATGGTTGGTGCCGCCCAATAACTTTTACTTTTAATTTTATATTTAACAAGTGCTCTTACTGGCATTTTATAATTGTCATTTAAAACTGAATCATATAAAACTTAGTTTAAACTCCTAAGGTATCGGATATATCGGACCACTTACATAGAAGGGACCCGCTAAATAATTTATTACTTCATATTTTCTACCTTACAAGAATTAGCATTTTGTAATGTTTTGTCGGATAAAATCACTTAATTTATTTCATTTTAATACTTAGTGCACATGTACTTATTAGAATCTAACGAAGGTTTTACTTGATAATTAAAAATCTATGTATATCTGTTTTTACCGTCGGACGAATATTATTCAGTTTAATGTACAATGTCTGTATTTTGTTTCAGATCTGGACGGAGTTCGTAACTCGTTTCAACATTAAACATGTGATTGAATTCTACGGAGCTACAGAAGGGAACGCTAATATTGGTAATTAAGAACGAAAATTAAAAAATCATTAGAAACAAATTATACATACATAAGTATACATAGTATAGACTGAGTAGTATGATAGATTACTAAAATACACTATAGCTTTTTATTTTATTTTTATTATGAAAGAGTAAGAAACGGGCATGCAGGCCACCTGATGTTAAGTGGTCACTACAGCCCATGGACAACCACG
>DWON01010133.1:0-10967 GCA_018251015.1 Phocides pigmalion okeechobee
TTAAGTTAAGCTTACTGCAGCACATTAGTGAATATAGTTTTACCACTTAAATACCGCCCAAATTCCCCATTGAAATGAAACAAACATTAATGTTAAGTTAAGCTTACTGCAACACATTAGTGAATATAGTTTTACTACTTAAATATCGCCCAAATTCCCCATTGAAATGAAACAAACATTAATGTTAAGTTAAGCTTACTGCAGCACATTAGTGAATATAGTTTTACCACTTAAATACCGCCCAAATTCCCCATTGAAATGGAAAAAAACATTAATGTTAAGTGAAGCTTCCTGTAATACATTAGCGAATATAGTTTTACCACCTGAAGACCGATCGAATTTCCGATTGAAACGAAACGAACATTAATGTTAAGTGAAGCTTACTGTATTGTACAATACAGTACTGAAAATGAACAAAGAGACATCCACAAAAAATCTATCAACTATTGTTATGGATTCCATTGCGATAATCAAGGCCTCATAACGGCTTTTCTTATATTTTCCAGACAGACAGCGATTACTTACTATTTTTATTTGTATAGATAGTATAGTATAGTTTGCTAAAGCTCAAACCAACCAGGTATTGAGAGGTTCTTTCTATTTTTATCGTGAACGAAAAATAACGAACGCTTATCACTGTCAACCTCCATACAAGCAGCACTATATTAATAAGCGGCTTCAACGTGCCTTAAAATAAATAATGACCTACAAACTGACACTTTAAAAATTCTGAGAAACATTTGCTGATACAGGTATCTTTTAAAGGTGGGAGAACTATAGTTCGGCCGGAGAGGTACCACCGCCGGCCTCATAACCCGCCATAAAGCATTATTTGTGTTTCGGTTGGAGAAGTGCGATTGCTGGCTACACTTTCAGGCGAGGCGACCATTTTAGTCCTCAGGAGGAGCAACGAATCTACATTTGAACTATAATAGGATTTCGGTCGTGTTTGTGGTTAAACGTGGATGTCTATGGGCTGCGACTAATTACAATTAGGTGCTCGTTTGCTACTCTTTTCACATTAAAAATCTATAAAAACGGATCTGTGCGCGAAATACGAGCCTTGTCTAAAACGAAACATCTTGCGAGTTAGTGGTAGTTTTATGATGTTCAAAAAGAGTTTGTAATTACTTTAAAAAAAAATCTGCATATCAAAATTCTATGTAGATACTAGAAATGGCTATGGCATCTGTATCTCCCCCCGCCGACTATTATTTCCACATATGAATATAATAAAGAAAACCTATGAATATAATAAAGAAAACCGACCAAAACACCAGAGACTTGTAGGAAATGGATGTGTCGTTGGTACCTCGAATCGAATCGAGCTTCTCATGTTTTTTTACACTAATTTACATATTGTCTTATTCACTAACGCTGAATCTCGCTTCCTCTCCTCAGTCCGGATGTTTACGGCATACGTTGTCAGCGACCACGTGGCAGCTGGACGAAAATACACGACAACATTTCCATACATATCCAAGTATACAGGTGTATATATACGTCGCGTAATTGTAGAATCAACGTGCGGTACACATGACAATCAGCTTATGATTTTAAACTATTATCATGTAATACATTTTACTATGAAACGGGTAATCACGATGTTTAATTGCTGCTATTTAGAAATGTTCACAGTGACTGTGAGCCGTTAAATTGGTTAAGAATCTAAATCTAAATCAAAGTATTTTTATTCATTGTAGGTTCTTGAAAGAACTCTTTTTGATTACTTATTATAATTTAAAAAGATTATTTATTATACTAACGGACAGGGCCTCATAAAATACTTCTCGATTTATCTATGTATATAATAATGTTAATAGGATAACATTGATAAATATACTTGAGAGATTATTAAAAAAAATAAGAATAGTATGTTCTGTTCTTATATCAATTTTCGGGAGATTATTAAGAAAATAGTATGCACTGTTTTTTTAACTTTTTTAATTGTATCTCAGTAAGACTTTTCAGCTTCCACTCATATTTGTATGTGTAAACTAGAGAAATATGTATTGTTAACAATTTTTAAACCAGTTAAAAAAATACAAAAAATAATATTGAAACTAAAAATAATGAAAACGTCCACATGTCAATGTGCCGTGGATGTAAAATCTGAATAATCCGTGAAACGCGCGCCCCTCTTGCATTCCGTAGTATTTTGGTATTAGAAGCAGGGATAGCTTGGAAGCCGTCCAGTCAACGCACCGAGTTCACAACGATCGCTATGTTGAGAAAGTCGAGATAAAAATAGATATCACCAATGAAATACATGTTATTAGCGTTATTGATGGTACTTAAACAAATCGCTACATAAACAATGGAAATAACCGTGTATCAGTTTCAAACACATGTGAAGATAGGGGGATAAAAATTAGTGATAATTATAATTTGGGTTTAGAAGCTAATTGTAAATTCGGTACACATGTTAATTATGAAGGTGTTATAGAAATAAAAATAAATGCACCCAATGTAGTTAAAATAACGACTTGTAGTTACAATGATTCATGTGATGTGTTATTAATAAGACAGTGTCGATATTGTTGCACCAGTTGCGGCTAAAAGTGAGTGATTTTAGGATCAAAAATAAGGGATATTAAGTACTAAAGTGATCAAAGTGACCAAAATATACAAAATAATAAAGTGAATTGTGAAATAGAAGTAAACAGAAAGGATGAATAAAGAAAGGAGTAAATAAAGACAATAATAACTGGCGTAAACAATTGTGCAAACGATATACTTAAACGATTTTTTAAATACAATAAAAATATCGGGTTGTTAATAGTAAGGACATTAAATATGTATATTAATAAAGATATTATTGACTGCAAAATACAACAAATTGATAGATTTATGACCTAAAATAAGTACATAGAAACAACAAATGTACGGTAGTCCTTCTCTATACATGTATAAAACAGCTTTAAAGTTTCAAAGAGAATTATAAGGTAAATTTCCTTAAACCAAATCGTTTGCCGTTTAAGACTAAAATAAATCGAGAATGACTCATACCCGTAGCAAATAAAGTCAAGAGGACAATAAAACCATGAGTATTTCGAGATCTTGCAATGAGACCAAATAATAGGAGATCAACAAGATGGCTCCTAAGCGGCACGCGACTCCGTTTATAAATCACAATTTGTTTATTTGTGTTGTCGTCTCGCTCTTGCTACCGATGGCGGACGAAGGTGCGGCGAAGGTATACGAAGATGCCCGAAGTTTTACTGGTGATGAGAAACGGTTATCAAGGGAGTATCATCTGAGACAGGGTGCAATACGAGGGTTAATCGTAAAGCCTGGAAAACAGTATGACATGCAGAACGTGGAAATGTTCTTGGGAATACCGTACGCAGCGCCTCCTGTCGGAAACTTAAGATTTATGCCACCAGGTGAGTTTATACTATATAATATACATTTTTTTTTTGTGAGAAGAATAACAAACGAGCATGCAAATCATCTGATGTTAAATGTCCTAACAGTCGCAGCTCATAGACATCCACGTACAACCACAAACACGATTAAAATACTATCTGAGCTCGAACGTAGATTCGTTGCTACTCCTGTGGTCTAAAAAAGTAATTGCAATAAAGATAATAGGACACTTCGTAGTTTAACTGCCAGAACACCACACCAACATATATGTTTCTACTTTAGAACCTTATCTATGGGCTGTAGGGACCGTTTAATATATCATACTCAATACCAATTTTCCAAAAAAATCTATGATGATTTTTCTATGTACAAGCACAAGTAAATTACGCTGTAATTTACTAATTCCTGTTCAATAAACAACACTAAACAAGTTTAAAGCTAGGAGAATTCTGTGAGTAACTAACTGAAGCCAAAATACAGAATAAAGCGATTAACTTGTTCACTATCTGTAAAATAAAATTCATTATTCCAAATAATGGTAATTAGTCTGCTTGAGAAATTTTTCAGTAATAAAAATTTTACGCTGTTGAACCGTTTTAAGTCACTTTTACTTATGAAACTATAATAAAATTTTATAAAAAGGAAGCTTGTTTTATGTCCACGGATGTGTCTGCTTTAAATTTTATAATGTATTTATGTGTGGGCTCACCGAAAAACAGCGCTATGAAGCGACACATCATGATTATCTTGCCGTTGTATACACATACAAACATAGGGATCTAATTGATTTATACATTCACATACTTCTGAAGATGGGAGAACTATAGTTCGATCAGGTAGGTGCAGTTGCTGCCTACACTTTAAAACGAGACGACCATCTTAGTCCACAGAAGTAGCAACGTACGCGGTATCGGTCGCGTTTGTAGTTGTACGCGGCTGTCTATGGGCTGCGACTACTTAACATCAGGTGGTTTGCATGCTCGTTAGCTACTCTTTATGAATAAATATGTACGCATATACACACAGCGTAGAATAAAGTAGTCTTCCTTTCGTCTTTCCTTCTTTTTTCTCTCTCTCTATCTGTCTTTCTTTGTAATGGATATAAATCATGAATATATGAAAGTTTTATACAGTATATATTAATAAGATATTAAGTAAATGTATATTTACATATATATGTATTTACGTACACAACACAAACACAAGACAAATAAATAAACAGCAAAAAGGGGGTGCGTGGAAAGAGCCTCCTCGAGTGGCGCGACGTCACATGTTCGCCCGGCGCACCCTGGACAATTAGCCTTCGTCCACCTACGCTGATTGACTAATCTTTCCACTACAGCATGACTTACTCCCACTTATCTTTTAACTCCCTTCACCCCGTACTAATTCTCTCCAATTAACTTCTTAACTGCATTACCCTTTAATAACCAGTCATGCCGACACGCTAGAAGAAGAACAGCAAAAAAAGGTGGCGGAATAAAGTATGATGGCATTAAAGGATATTTATTTTTCCAGAAATTGGATAATACTTTACTAGTAAAATTTGAAACATTTTCAACGAGATAACTATGCGGACGGACATCATTAATACAATTGTGTAATAATAATAACATTACAATAGAAACAGAACAAACTTCTCCAGAAATAGTGGAGGAATTTAATAAACGACAGTCATTTTTCTCCGTTTATACAACATCGCGGGAAAATAATAAAAAAACACTGAAATTCAATGTTCTTTCCATTAAACTGGACTTAGTTTACTTTTCATTTGCATGCAAATTTTTTTACCATTACCATAAAAGCCATGTTGGATTATTTTTTTCTGGTAAAATCGCTGCCTTTATGATCCCAATGCTTATTAAGTGTTAACGCTTTATTTTGTCACTGTAAATGGTGGAAACGAGCGTACAGGCGATTTGATGTCAAGTAATCTCGAGCGGGCAAATCATCTTATATGAAATGGTCTCGAGCGTGCAAATAATCTGATGTCAAATGGTCTCAAGCCTACAACTCATCTGTTGTCAAATAATCTCGAGCATGTTAATCATCTGATGTCAAATGATCTCTACTGCCCATGAACATCTATGTCCAATTTCACATTGGGCTTAAGTCCAGCCTGACGTCGTACATTAATGCGTTAACTTTGAGGACTGAGATAGTCGCTTCACTTGGAAGTTTTACTGCAGTACAACCGGGTGGTACCACTGTTGATATCGTAATCCGTCGCAAAGCATTACGGTTAAAGAGGAGCGCTTGTCATCTGTATATATAATTGAGACATCTATCTCAATCTTCAGGACTTGTGCTCGACATCAGGCAGGACTTTAATCCTGTTTAATGTTGGACGTGGATATTCAGGGACTGCAGAATCCATTTAACACTGGATGGTTTACACGTTAGTTTACTATTTTACAACATAAAAAAATAAAAAATGCAAAACAACTGACTGTAGATGTACCACCGTCACTTACATAATCTGTCGCAAATTAATTCTTGCGCTACGGTGAAGAGACGCGGTTGGTGGTTACACTTATAAGCAAGGCATCTTATTCATTACATTAGCGACTCTACGACCGACCACAGATAGGTCACTCCTGTTTTTAAGTTGATGTCATTAACATCAGATAACCTGCGTTTCCATTTACTACTTTTCATAGATAAAGTTAAGTTATAAACTAACTTGTTTCAGTCAGTGCTCCACCTTGGTCTGGCGTGAAGATGGCGACCCGTTTCGCGCCCGTTTGCCCACAAGCGCTCCCCCCGATAAAGAAGGGTAACCCGCCCTCGCTTGGAAGGCAGAACTACATGAACAGGCTCAAGCCGTTCCTATCCCATGAGTCAGAAGACTGCTTATATTTGAATATCTACGTACCTTACAGAGGTAAGCATTTTTTTATTGAAGTTATACTTCTTTAGGCGCGGTAGGGAAAATAATGAGAGGAAATTTTTACGATGCGCGCGCGCTCACGAATAACCTACACCGTGAAATTAGCTAGCTTTGTACTAACAACATCACTAACACATTCGACTTGTACTAACACATTCGATAAGTTGGGAAGTGATATACAATTAAAAATATTTTATATTTAAATAACATTTATTTATAATACGTTATAATAAAACGTTTTTGCAATGTATTAAATACCTTTGTTCTATTGTTAGTGTCGGTTTCTCTACAAACAGGATAACGCGAAGGATAATTTTTTTAGAAAGATTTTTATCTTTTACGCCAAACAAATATAACTTCTTACGTGCGTGTTTAAGCACACACACACGTTTTTTTTTCTAATAATTAGCGAATAACACATTACTGGCCCACTACTGGCCACGAATCAGAAGTGAATATTTATTATTTTGATACTACATTACTGCTAGCCACGAATCTCTTCCGAGAATGAAAAAGGTACTTCAAATGAAGTATTGGAAAATATTGACAATCACAAATCGTTAATCTTGGCTACCAATTATTTAGTAAAATATCCAAATTCTGACGAGAGGGCTGGTTCATATCTCTCGCAGAGAATTGCACAACTCTTGTCTTGATATTTTACTTACAAATGTACTTATTTCACATTAATTCATTAATTCTATCATTCGTTAATTAATTCTTTTACCTTTCTTACATTTATTCGTTCGTTCATTTATTTATTTATTTATTAATTCGTTCATTCATTCATCGATCCAATCATCAATTAATTCATGCATGAATTTATCATTTATTAGTTCATTCAATAATTCTTAACAAACATTGTTATAAACATCACAGATACTTATGAATAATACATTTACAAAGTCTAAACGTACTTTTCGATCTGTGAATGAGCATGCCATAAAAAGACCAAGACGGTTCCCAAGGCAAACACTACAAAGCACAAATCAAAAGGAACACGTAACGTAGGCTATTCCCAATTTACACGTTTTTAACAAACAAGAGAAAGGTAAGCGACAGTGGCGCCACGAACCCAATTCGACAAATAAATAACCTATCCATCCTCGCTTTCACGAAACTATCTTAAAATAGTGAACGGTTTTAAATGCAGACAAAAATATCGACCCAATTAGCTGGATTGTTGGTTTTGGAAACTGTTGTTTGTTCCGTTGTTTATGCCATTGAAGGTAACGAATTTTTTCAGTTGTTATAGCTAGTAAAGGTAATAAATTCTCTCCGTTGTCTATGCTATTGAAGTTACCGAATGCTTCTGTTGTTTCTGCTTTTAAAAGTACCGAATACTTTCCGTTGTCTTATAACCTTTATTATATATAATATAAATGCACACTTATGGAAGGCCTAGAGCGTCCCCCACGCTGTTTCATAATTCATCAATGCCGGACACTCTATCGAATGTTTATTAAAAATATATCATCAAGAAAACCCATCTCCTGTTTTTATTAAAGCGGGTCCTCTGACCTAAAAGACTACTGTTAGATATGCTAATTTCAACATTCTTTTAAGGTAGTACAGAACTATGCTAACTCCGGGGTGGTACCTAGTCACTGTATAGCATTACTTGTTTCGGTCGATGTGGTTGCCAACAGGCGAGGCGACCATCTCAGTCCTTAGCAATGGCAAAGGAAGTTTCTCATTTGATGTTGAACGTGGATGTCCATGCGGAGCCATTTAACACCAGATACCTCACACGCTAGATTACTACTTTTTCATGATAAATAATAAAAGAAAAGTACTTTCATCTTTATCAATAAATACAAAGATAAATTACTTAACTCTGATTTAAATTTAAGTCTAGTACAAATTTTTATCCTTTTTTCCATCCTTAGAAGTAGTATTTTCCCTAACAATTTTAATGAAACCAAACGCAACGTAACGCATAAACGCAAGCAACGCAAACGTAAACGCAAGTTTAGCCTTCAGAATAAAAGAACTTTCCAAATCGGTTAATAAATGACGAAGTTATCCGGGGACAAATATAAAAAATACAAACAAATCGAGAACTGACTTATTTTTTAAATCGATCGAAAAAAGCATGTCAAACGCATGCCAAGATCTAAAAATAAGCAGATTTGTTTGCATGATTTCTAAAGGAAACTAATCGTTGCCAAGTTATTTGGGTCAAGAAACCAATTTATGCAATTTGATTGAAGGAATTTGCTAATGAAATGAAATGAAGAAGGAATGCAATCGATAATATTCCTGAAGAACCTTTAACTCAATTACCTAGAGTTCATTGACATTCCTCAGTCTTGAAGATGAGATGGCCAACTTTATACCGACATCTTAGTAATGGGAAGTAACAATGCATCTGCCATCGACTTAATATAGTTTCTCTTTTATGTAATAATACTAGCGACCCGGCCCAGCTTTGCTCAGGTAATAGTTTATATTTTCCTACATTATTTTTCTTTCCTACATGCATCAATTTATTGCCTAGTTACAAAAAGTAACAATTAGAAACATCTATTTCGAACGACTACTGAATTACAATATTGAATTTAACTCTTTAATTTTCTGTTCAATTTACAAAAATACTTAACTTATTATGCACTAAAACCTTCCTCAGGAATCACTCTACCAGTTGTTGAAAACTATCAATGAGAAAATCCGTTTAGTACTTTTTGAATTTATCGCGAACATGCAGACAGAAAAACGCGGCGAGAGACTTTGTTTTATAATATTTAGAAATAGAGATGAAAATAAAATTTTCTATTTTTATAATTCTACTGGCTGTTGCCCATATACGAGTATCATGCCGACTTCAACTTGATTGCCGTCTTTACACCGAAGATATACAAAAAACTATTATTAAGAGTCCGTGCGATAGAACCTAACAATAATGTTTGTCTGTGCGTTTATACACGCTAATCTCAAAATAAGTTTAACCTTTTCGATGCAGTCTTCACTAACATTTTACATAGGATTCTTTTAACGATTCATATTCGTTTCATTTCAATCGGTTAATGAATAACATTTATGTCAATTTAAGCGTTGCGGATGTGGGCCGAAGTATTAAGAGTTTTTCACACGACTAGCTTTATGTGGCTTATTCGCGCTTTGATATGTCGAGTAGTCTTTTTAGATAAGCATTACTGTAAATTAACTATTAAACTAAATAGTAATTTAGTTGTGTTACCTTCTATTCTCCTCTTACACTCTTATGAATCAAAGATAGATAAACAAAGGAAAACTTTTTACTATTAGAAAATCTGGAAAAACCCAAAAAGCCTACGTGAACGAAGTCGGGCAGCGGCTAGGTTCTAACAAATTGGACACTTGGCAACATCAAAGTGCTGCGGATAATCTCATACAATGGGACGTTAATGATATTTCCGCATTTGGAAGGCAACCTAAAGATAATGTCTCGAGCACTCTTGATGAATTTTTTATCCAACTCCCAAGTTCGGGGCTGTTGAAATGACGAGACCATGATGCCTTCGATTTAAAACGGGACATTTTTCAAACTCGTAACTACGAGCCTTTTAAAATAATGTTACTGTGTTGATAGCAATTTAAAATGGATTTATTTTTACTCTTAGCCTGCTAAAATGATGTGACCATATTGTGTTCAATTTCAAATGGGCCATTTAAAAAAAAAACCTAATTGAGCCTGTTAAAATAATTTTGCCATGTTGCTTCCACCTTAAAATAGGACATTTTTATATTCCTAGCTTCGGACCTTTTTTATTGTGAAAGTATAAGAAACGGGCATGCAGGCCACCTGATGCTATGTAGTCACTGCAGCCCATGGACAACCACGTCCGATCTCAAACAAAACAAAAGTCCTATTTAAGGATGGACGCGGATGCGTTCCTACTTCTGAGGACTAAGATGGTCGCCTCCAATAATGTGTATCCGGCAACCACACCGGACCTGTTAAAATAACATGACCATGATGTGAACAATTTAAAATAAGACATTTTTTTAAACAGTAAAATGATTTTTTTAATTAATTTTAGTTAGCTAGATAAGTGTATTTACTATCTTTTATTTATTTTTACCTTTCGCCATATCTATAAACAAATCTTACAAGTAAAACTAGACCCTTTGTAATGTAATTATGCTAAAGTTTGAATGGCACGTTTGGTTCCCGTGAACAACGATAAAACCAGCACAAAAAAACATAACACGTGGCACGATGATCTAAATGCCACTATTTTAAATCCAATATTGCAACACAAAATAGCGATTTATCATTTCGATATCAATGATTTCTGAATTAATCTAATGATGATTAATGTAATTAACTTATTTGCTTCATGTATTTAAAATTAGTTAAATTGAGACTTCGGACCGACTGTGAACAGAACGCGTGGTCATCATACCTTAATAGATTGTTCGGCCATACAAAAGTTGAATTGCTTATTTAGTAGCTCAAATAAACGAGTTTGCAACTTTAGTAATGTTGTCATATCCGTAAACTTCCAAATTAAATACCGTATTAGATCTGACGTAAGCTTTTGCAAACTTTTTATGATCTACCAGTGCTTATTTTGTAGCTTTCAGGCTTCAATCCTGGTCAAAAACAAAATATTTTCATTCAAAGTAGGTTCTTTGCAGAAAATGTTAAGTGGTCACTGCAGCCCATGGACCACCACGTCCAATCTCAAATAGAACAGAAGTTCTATTTAAGGATGGACGCGGA